>CM016625.1:33757715-33932809 GCA_005393395.2 Gossypium australe
CCCGTAACCCGGCACCGTCGCCGGAGTTGGGCAAGAGGCATTACTAGACTACTATTAGATCAAACATGTAAAGTCTTAAAGCTGTCAAACTGTGTTGGCCGACCAATTCGGCTATAACTCGAGTTATAGAGTTCGAAATTCAGATCCGTAAATTTTCCTTGAAAGTAGACTCATATATCTATTTACCATAATTTTTCTAGAATTTTCATGTGGCCAATTAGTACAGTTTATTCATCAAAGTTACCCTTATTACACTGCTGGACAGTTCTGACCTGTCCCTATAAAACTGCAGATACCTCATTGCACGATTTTCATGTACTGTTCTAGTTTATACCAACGAAAAATAGACTCAATAAGGGTTCTACACATATATCCCATGCTTCCTAATTATTTTTGTACAATTTTTGACAATTTTTCAAACAGAACAGTGACTCGCGAATGCATTCAGAGTAGGTCTCACTAAACTGGATTATCTCATAATGTATGAGTCTTTTGCCAACTATGTTTCTTTCATGTAAAAATAGACACAATAAGGTTTAACTCCATGTCTCATTCACCTTTTAATTCAATATACCCTATTTTTGGTGATTTTTCTAACTCATATCACTGCTGTTACTATAAGTTGTTTTGACACAATTTATGAGGGCTAGCTTCTTACCAAACTCACCTACATTCCTAATTCAAGGATCTATCCCACATATATAATTATTACCTTAACAAATGATTAAACTTTGATTTAAAAAGCATAAACCTTACCATCAAAACCAACATACACATTAACAATACTACAGCATACTTAATGAGAAATTTAGCCATATTCGCATGGCCATTCTTTAGGGTTTACATGTGAACCGTAAAACTTCCTTAAACAATCCAAGCCTATCCTATACATGCCTTCGTTCAAAACCAATCCCAAAATGAAGAGTACCCCAAAAGATAGGTTGATAGTGTGAGCGACCTTCCAACGACCTGATGAGCTTGTGGCTTGCCCCTAATCTATAAAACAGAAGAAACATCTCACACGGGTAAGCATACTAGCTTAGTAAGTCCCAATTCATTTAGAATTATAACATCTAATTATGTATGAAGGTAAAGCAATCCACATATGGTATTCTACAATAACAACTAAGTAAATAGTTTACACAAAGTCAAGTTTTAATAATTCAAGAACCCACTCATAGTAGTCATTCATGCAAAACAATTGTCCCATAGTAGCATGTTCGAAAGTCGACTTCCGACAAATTATATTCATCAATGACAACTTAGCACAGTAGTATCTAACATAACATACCTCGCATACTTACCCGAACCACATTCTTGACAATTTGGTTCTAAATTGTCTTGACAAGGATTAGACTCTCTTAGGAAATTCATCACCGGCATCAAGCCTGCTAGGCGTAAAAGCCCGATAATTAACACCGGCACAAGGCCTGCTAGGCATAAGCCCGATAAATAACACCGGCACAAGGCCTGCTAGGCATAAGCCCGATAAATGTCACCGGCACGAGGCCTGCTAGGCTCGAAGCCCGAATATCAGAATATTATCACATGCTTTTCACATTCCACTATCACATATCAAATTATAACCGTTTATTCCCATTGCAATAATAAATTTGTAATCAACCTAATCCATCAATCATCACATTCGGCCAACTCATAGTTTTACACCAAGCTATTACCAACTTTATCATTTACTAGATGTGTGAATGATCTTTAGATAATAAGTAGCTCAAGAACTTACTCATTTACCTTGCATTAGCCAAAACAATTTCCATCATATTCTCAACATAAATCATCAACCAACATGTAGGTATACATTCGGCCATGATGCAATTTGCTACTAACCTTCATAAATTTTATTATAGTCAAGGTAACCATAATTTATTCTTTGACAAAATCTAACCAAAGGACTTACCTCGGTTGTCGATAAGCCGTGCAAATCGGCTACTCGATAATCTTTGCTTTGCCTCGATCTTGATCTTTCTCTTTTTGTTCCCGATCTAATTTGATTCAATTTTAACCAATTAACTACACTTCTATTCAATTCAAGAGCAAAATCATAAAATACATATTTCGAGACATAACAATGTGCATTCAATTTATTAGGGAACACTTTGGCGATAATTTCCTTGGTGTGTTTTAACTTACTCTTACCTTCTTATCTAACCGTACCTTAACTTTATATAATTACACCTAGATAATCAAACATATTAGCTCAAATTCATTTTCTATTATGGCCGAATGACTACTTCCATACCCTTGCATTTTTCTTCAATTTACAACCAAGAAACAAGCTAATAACCACATCTAATTCAAGCATTCAACTAATCCAATTTCCTATTGAACACCACAATAGAAATTTCAAGCCATTTAGGTTATTTCTACATGGCCGAATGGCCCTTAGGGGTTTAGGATTCTCTACCACTCTCCATCCATCTAATTTACTCCTTACATTATTTTACTTCAATTACTCAAGTCTTATACTTAGTTCACCCAACAATTAACACATCATCTATAACAATTAATCTAGGGTCAACTTCATTTTATGTGGATGGCCGAACATCCAACACAAGAAGGGATTATTTCATGAATGTTCAACCCCATATTCGGCCAAATATGAAGGTATCTTCAAGCCAAAAATAGATAAAGCTTTCTTACAAGTTCAAGCTATTTCTTCTTATACTATCTAAGTTTATTTTTAGCTCAAATTTTAACCCCTTTTCCCCCCCCCATGGCCGAACTTCATCATGCATGGCATCACAAAACTTCACTTATTTTTCCCCAATGCTTAAAGAAATCAACAAAATCTAGGGGTTGGCTATCAAGCTAAGATTCAACTCTTATCTTGATTCCCCCATGCATGGCCGAATCTCATCCTACCAACTTAACAAGTTTTGCTTGTTTTCCAAAGAGAAACAATCAAGAATCCAAGCCATGTCAAGATAAATTATCAAGGTGAAGTTCAACTCTTACCTATACTAACACATGCAAGGGCCGATTGAAGAAGATGAAAGTTCTTCTCTTCTCTTCAAGGTAGAATTCGGCTAGAAGGGAGGAAGGATGAGAGAATTTTTTTTTTTGTTTTTCTTTTTGTTCTTTTATCAAAATTCATAGCATGCTTTTTCTAAAATCAAAATAGGCATAAATTAAAAGCATAAATTCCTAGCATGCTTGAATATAATAGTGCCTAAATGTCATAAAAAAAAATAGAAAAAAGAGCATATATGCATGCTTGCCGTCCACCTTGTTCAATTGTGGGGAATTTGACATGCAAATTCCCATGTTTTATGGACAATTCAATTAGCTCCCTTTTCATTAATGCCCACTACATTAACCTTCTTGCAATTTAAGCCTTCTTAGCAAATTAAACACTTAGATAGCTAAAATTTTCTACGAGATTTTTACACTCACTAGAAGCACACATAACAACACAAGGCATAATATTATAATATCTCACAGGCTCGGATTTGTGGTCCCGAAACCACCATTCCAATTAGGGTCGAAATTGGTCTGTTACAACTCCCCCCCCTTAAGGATTTTCGTCCCCGAAAATCTTACCGTTAAAAAGGTTCGGATATTGTTGCTTCATTGACTCTTCAGGCTCCCACGTAGCCTCTTCAACTCCGTGACGATTCCATAGAATCTTTACTAATGGAATTCTTTTATTTCTTAACTCTTTGGTCTCCCGAGCCAAGATACGGATCGGTTCCTCATCATAGGTCAAGTCAGATCGAATTTCAATCTCTGACGGGGTGATCACATGGGACGGATCCGACCTGTATTTGCGAAGCATCGAAACATGAAATACATTGTGTATCTTTTCCAACTCGGAGGGCAATCTTAATCTATAAGCAACCGGTCCAATACGTTCCATGACTTCGTACGGTCCGATAAATCTCGGGCTCAACTTGCCTTTCTGACCGAATCGGAGTATCTTCTTCCACGGAGAAACTTTCAAGAATACCCGATCTCCGACCTGAAATTCAATGTCCTTGCGTTTTAAATCGGCATAGGACTTTTGACGATCCGAAGCTGCCTTCAAATTGCTTTTAATCACAACCACTTTCTGTTCAGTTTCTTTAATCCAATCAACCCCGTGTATCTTATTCTCACCGAGCTCAGTCCAATACAACGGTGTGCGGCATTTCGACCATATAAGGCTTCATAAGGTGCCATTCTTATGCTAGACTGAAAGCTGTTATTGTAAGCAAACTCAATCAGGGGTAGGTATCGTTCCCACGTACCCCCGAACTCGAGAACGCAACACCTCAACATGTCCTCAAGTGTAAAATGGTTCGCTCAGACTGACCGTCTGTTTGCGGATGGAAGGCCGTACTAAAATGAAGTTTAGTACCTAATGCCTCTTGCAACCTCTTCCAGAATCGCGAGGTAAATCTTGGATCTCTATCTGAAACAATGGAACTCGGTACACCGTGCAATCTTACAATCTGCGACACATACAATTCAGCGAGTTTGTCGAGTGGATAGTCGGTACGTACCGGCACAAAATGAGCTGACTTAGTCAATCTATCAACGATAACCCAAACGGCATCTTTCTTACTCGGTGTCATAGGGAGACCGGATACAAAATCCATAGTAATTCTATCCCATTTCCATTCGGGTATCATAATCGGCTGAAGTAATCCGGAAGGTACCTGGTGTTCAGCTTTCACTTGTTGACAGATTAAGCATTTGGAGACAAACTCGGATATGTCCCGTTTCATGCCAGGCCACCAATAAAACTGCTTCAAATCGTTATACATTTTTGTGCTTCCCGGGTGTATCGACATTCGGCCATTATGGGCTTCACTCAGAATCGCCTGTATCAAATCTGAGTTTGTTGGAACACACAATCGATTTTTATACTTCAAACAGTCATTTGCATCTATCTGGAAGTCTGATTCTGTAGAGTTCTCACACTGAACCCGAATAGCTACTAACTTTTCGTCAGCTTTCTGTGCCTCGTAAATTTGCTGAATAAACATCGGTCTTGTTTGTAGCTCGGCTATGATCGAACCATCCTCAGACATCGTCATCCGTGTGTTTAATGCACGCAGAGCAAATAATGATTTTCGACTTAACGCATCCGCAACGACATTAGCCTTCCCCGGATGGTAGTCAATCACTAATTCATAGTCTTTCAACAATTCTAACCATCGGCGTTGTCTCAAATTCAGGTCTTTCTGAGTCATTAAATATTTCAAACTTTTGTGATCTGAATAAACATGACATTTTTCGCCGAACAGATAGTGACGCCAAATTTTTAATGCAAACACAATGGCTGCTAACTCCAGATCGTGAGTTGGATAATTCTTTTCATGTGGCTTCAATTGTCTTGAAGCATAGGCTATGACCTTGCCTTCTTGCATCAGAACACAACCCAACCCACTTAAAGATGCATCACTAAAAATAGTAAATTCTTTACCCGATTCCGGCTGAGTCAATACTGGAGCCTCGGTTAAAAGGGCCTTCAACTGCTCGAAACTCTTCTGGCATTTTTCTGACCACTCATATTTGACATCCTTCTGCAGTAGTCTCGTCAAAGGTGCAGCTATCACGGAAAAACCTTTTACAAATCGTCTATAATATCCCGCAAGGCCTAGGAAGCTTCGAATTTCTGAAACATTCTTTGGTGGCTTCCATTCGAGTATGGCTGCTATTTTGTTTGGATCCACCCGAATTCCTGACACCGAAACCACGTGTCCCAAGAAGCTGACTTCGTTCAACCAAAACTCACACTTGCTGAATTTTGCATACAAACGATGATCTCTCAAGGTTTGTAGTACTACTCTCAAGTGCTCAACGTGATCCGCTTCACTTTTGGAGTAGACCAATATATCATCGATAAACACTACTACAAACCGATCCAAAAACCGTCGGAAGACCCGGTTCATGAGATCCATAAAAACAGCAGGTGCATTGGTAAGCCCAAAAGGCATAACCAAAAACTCATAATGCCCGTACCTCGTTCGGAATGCCGTCTTTGGCACATCAGAATCTCTGACTCGTAATTGATAATAACCCGATCTCAAATCTATCTTCGAAAACACTGAAGCCCCCTTTAACTGATCAAATAAATCATCGATCCGAGGTAACGGGTATTTATTCTTTATGGTCACCTTATTTAGTTGCCGGTAGTCGATACACATTCGCATTGTCCCATCTTTCTTCTTCACAAATAAGACTGGTGCTCCCCACGGAGAAAAACTCGGTCGTGCGAAACCCCTCTCTGTCAATTCTTGCAACTGCGCTTTTAATTCTTTTAATTCAGTAGGCGCCATTCGGTACGGAGCTATCGAAATTGGGGTCGCATCCGGCACTAATTCAATGCCGAACTCAATTTCTCGTACTGGGGGTAAGCCCGGTAGTTCTTCAGGAAACACATCGGTGTATTCACATACAACTGGTACCGATTTCATTAGTTTCTCGGACATTTTATCCAGCACATAAGCCAAATAGGCCTCACACCCTTTTCTCACATACTTTTGGGCTACCATTGAGGATATTACTGTAGACGACTCACTTGCATCACCGGACTTTATTCTGATTGTCTCACCGTTTAGGCATTTCAAATTAATAAGCTTCTTTTGCAATCCACCACTGCCTCGTGTGAAGTTAACCAATCCATACCCAAGATTATATCAAATTCGTCGAAGGGCAACAACATCAAATCAGCTGGAAAGCAATAATCTCGAACCATCAACGGGCAACCCCTACACACTTTATTAACAAGCACACATCTACCCAAAGGGTTGGACACACGAATTACGAACTCGGTAGACTCAACTAGCAGAGTCTTACCAAATTTCAAAGTTTCACACATAAGAATGAGTTGAACCAGGATCAATTAGTGCAATCACAGTAGTATCAAAAAGAGTGAAAGTACCAGTAATGACGTCGGGGGAGGAAGCATCCTCTCTAGCTCGCGCGCAGCATATGCTCTCGCCGGAGCTCTAGCCTCAGATCGATCCGTAGTGTTCTTCGTTCCTTTCTGGCTACCACCTACATTGCCTGAATGTCTGGGTGGTCTACCTCGCATTGGCACGCTGCTCGGTGTAGTATTCTGAACGGCATTCTGCTCAGCTAATTTCGGACACTCTCGGATAAAATGACCCGACGATCCACACTTGTAGCAAGTCCGATCATGGAATCTGCAACTCCCTGAGTGCCATTTCCCACAGTGCTTGCATTCAACTCTGGTCTGTGGAATGTTACCAACACTGGCTATCGAGGTAGCTCGGGAGCTCATAGGAGGTCGATCCCGTCTAGGTGGATCTGTAGTAGTTTTCTGTCGGCTATATCATCTCTGGGCCTCTTGCTCGTGGGATGGAAGACTTTGCCCGAAGACCTCTTCCGGATCTCTGGCTTCGGTATCGGCCTTCCTTTTCTCCTTCCCGAGCTCTTCAGCTTTGCAAGCTCTCTCAACTAAAGTTACAAATTCTTGGATTTCTAGAACGCCAACAAACATCTTTATATCTTCATTCAGGCCGTCTTCGAATCTTTTACACATAATGGCTTCAGTAGAGACACACTCTCTAGCATAACGGCTGAGCCTGACAAATTTTCTTTCATACTCCGTTACAGTCATTCGTCCTTGTTTCAGCTCAAGGAACTCTTTTCGTTTCTGATCAATAAACCTTTGGCTAATATACTTCTTGCGGAATTCAGTTTGGAAGAAATCCCATGTCACTCTTTCTTTCGGAACCACTGATATTAGTGTGTTCCACCAGTGATATGCAGTGTCCCGTAGTAAGGATATAGTACATTTCAAGCATTCATCCGGAGTACAAGACAGCTCACCAAGTACCCGAATAGTGTTATCGAGCCACATTTCGGCTCTCTCAGCATCATCATCGTCATTGGCTTTAAATTCTTCGGCCCCATATTTTCGAATTTTGTCAACTGGGGGCCTACTAGATCTCATCGGATCTATCATCGGGGGCGCTAGAGGATCCGGAGTTGGATTATTCGGGGGTGGAGGTTGGGGCATATTCGGGTTATTCTGAATAAATTGGGCAAACCAATCATTCATCATCCGATAAAAGGCTTGCTTTGTCTCTCCTTCGTGGCTACCCGAAACAGGTCGAGAGTCTATCGGCGCTGATCCATGGGTACGGTCAGGCGCCACGCTCTCCACATCATCAGCCACAGCTCTTTCTGGTTCGGAATCCATTTACTATACAAACAAAAATTTAGGTTGTCAGAAGTCACCACACTATCAACATATAACCACAGGCATGTATAGCTAGACTCACACGCGCCACGGTAGTCCTAGAATCGACTAAACCGTAAGCGCTGATACCAATTCAAATGTAACACCCCGTACCCGGCACCGTCGCCGGAGTTGGGCAAGAGGCATTACTAGACTTACTATTAGATCAGAACATGGTAAATCTTAAAGCGTCAAACTGTGTTGTGCCGACCAATTCGGCTATAACTCGAGTTATAGAGTTCGAAATTCAGATCCGTAAATTTTCCTTGAAAGTAGACTCATATATCTATTTACCATAATTTTTCTAGAATTTTTCATGTGGCCAATTAGTACAGTTTATTCATCAAAGTTACCCTTATTACACTGCTGGACAGTTCTGACCTGTCCCTATAAAACTGCAGATATCTCATTGCACGATTTTCATGTACTGTTCTAGTTTATACCAATGAAAAATAGACTCAATAAGGGTTCTACACATATATCCCATGCTTCCTAATTATTTTTGTACAATTTTTGACAATTTTTCCAAAACAGAACAGTGACTCGCGAATGCATTCAGAGTAGGTCTCACTAAAACTGGATTATCTCATAATGTGAGTCTTTTGCCAACTATGTTCTTTCATGTAAAAATAGACACAATAAGGTTTAACTCCATGTCTCATTCACCTTTTAATTCAATATACCCTATTTTGGTGATTTTTCTAACTCATATCACTGCTGTTACTATAAGTTGTTTTGACACAATTTATGGAGGGCTAGCTTCTTACCAAACTCACCTACATTCCTAATTCAAGGATCTATCCCACATATATAATTATTACCTTAACAAATGATTAAACTTTGATTTAAAAAAAAACATAAACCTTACCATCAAGAACCAACATACACATTAACAATACTACAGCATACTTAATGAGAAATTTAGCCATATTCGCATGGCCATTCTTTAGGGTTTACATGTGAACCGTAAAACTTCCTTAAACAATCCAAGCCTATCCTATACATGCCTTCGTTCAAAACCAATCCCAAAATGAAGGAGTACCCCAAAAGATAGGTTGATAGTGTGAGCGACCTTCCAACGACCTTGATGAGCTTGTGGCTTGCCCCTAATCTATAAAACAGAAGAAACATCTCACACGGGTAAGCATACTAGCTTGTAAGTCCCAATTCATTTAGAATTATAACATCTAATTATGTATGAAGGTAAAGCAATCCACATATGGTATTCTACAATAACAACTAAGTAAATAGTTTACACAAAGTCAAGTTTAATAATTCAAGAACCCACTTTCATAGTAGTCATTCATACAAAACAATTGTCCCATAGTAGCATGTTCGAAAGTCGACTTCCGACAAATTATATTCATCAATGACAACTTAGCACAAGTAGTATCTAACATAACATACCTCGCATACTTACCCGAACCACATTCTTGACAATTTGGTTCTAAATTGTCTTGACAAGGATTAGACTCTTCTTAGGAAATTTCATCACCGGCATCAAGCCTGCTAGGCGTAAAAGCCCGATAATTAACACCGGCACAAGGCCTGCTAGGCATAAGCCCGATAAATAACACCGGCACAAGGCCTGCTAGGCATAAGCCCGATAAATGTCACCGGCACGAGGCCTGCTAGGCTCGAAGCCCGAATATCAGAATATTATCACATGCTTTCACATTCCACTATCACATATCAAATTATAACCGTTTATTCCCATTGCAATAAATAAATTTGTAATCAACCTAATCCATCAATCATCACATTCGGCCAACTCATAGTTTTACACCAAGCTATTACCAACTTTATCATTTACTAGATGTGTGAATGATCTTTAGATAATAAGTAGCTCAAGAACTTACTCATTTACCTTGCATTAGCCAAAACAATTTCCATCATATTCTCAACATAAATCATCAACCAACATGTAGGTATACATTCGGCCATGATGCAATTTGCTACTAACCTTCATAAATTTTATTATAGTCAAGGTAACCATAATTTATTCTTTGACAAAATCTAACCAAAGGACTTACCTCGGTTGTCGATAAGCCGTGCAAATCGGCTACTCGATAATCTTTGCTTTGCCTCGATCTTGATCTTTCTCTTTTGTTCCCGATCTAATTTGATTCAATTTTAACCAATTAACTACACTCTATTCAATTCAAGAGCAAAATCATAAAATACATATTTCGAGACATAACAATGTGCATTCAATTTATTAGGGAACACTTTGGCGATAATTTCCTTGGTGTGTTTTAACTTACTCTTACCTTCTTATCTAACCGTACCTTAACTTTATATAATTACACCTAGATAATCAAACATATTAGCTCAAATTCATTTTCTATTATGGCCGAATGTACTACTTCCATACCCTTGCATTTTTCTTCAATTTACAACCAAGAAACAAGCTAATAACCACATCTAATTCAAGCATTCAACTAATCCAATTTCCTATTGAACACCACAATAGAAATTTCAAGCCATTTAGGTTATTTCTACATGGCCGAATGGCCCTTAGGGGTTTAGGATTCTCTACCACTCTTCCATCCATCTAATTTACTCCTTACATTATTTTACTTCAATTACTCAAGTCTTATACTTAGTTCACCCAACAATTAACACATCATCTATAACAATTAATCTAGGGTCAACTTCATTTATGTGGATGGCCGAACATCCAACACAAGAAGGGATTATTTCATGAATGTTCAACCCCATATTCGGCCAAATATGAAGGTATCTTCAAGCCAAAAATAGATAAAGCTTTCTTACAAGTTCAAGCTATTTCTTCTTATACTATCTAAGTTTATTTTTAGCTCAAATTTTAACCCCTTTTCCCCCCCCCATGGCCGAACTTCATCATGCATGGCATCACAAAACTTCACTTATTTTTCCCCAATGCTTAAAGAAATCAACAAAATCTAGGGGTTGGCTATCAAGCTAAGATTCAACTCTTATCTTGATTTCCCCCATGCATGGCCGAATCTCATCCTACCAACTTAACAAGTTTTGCTTGTTTTCCAAAGAGAAACAATCAAGAATCCAAGCCATGTCAAGATAAATTATCAAGGTGAAGTTCAACTCTTACCTATACTACACATGCAAGGGCCGATTGAAGAAGATGAAAGTTCTTCTCTTCTCTTCAAGGTAGAATTCGGCTAGAAGGGAGGAAGGATGAGAGAATTTTTTTTTGTTTTTCTTTTTGTTCTTTTATCAAAATTCATAGCATGCTTTTTCTAAAATCAAAATAGGCATAAATTAAAAGCATAAATTCCTAGCATGCTTGAATATAATAGTGCCTAAATGTCATAAAAAAAATAGAAAAAGAGCATATATGCATGCTTGCCGTCCACCTTGTTCAATTGTGGGGAATTTGACATGCAAATTCCCATGTTTTATGGACAATTCAATTAGCTCCCTTTTCATTAATGCCCACTACATTAACCCTTCTTGCAATTTAAGCCTTCTTAGCAAATTAAACACTTAGATGGCTAAAATTTTCTACGAGATTTTTACACTCACTAGAAGCACACATAACAACACAAGGCATAATATTATAATATCTCACAGGCTCGGATTTGTGGTCCCGAAACCACCATTCCAATTAGGGTCGAAATTGGTCTGTTACAAAAGGATTTGAACTTAAGACAGCAGAGATGGATAGAGCTGTTGAAGGATTATGACTTCTCAATCCAGTATCATCCCGGAAAGGCTAACGTGGTGGCAGACGCGTTGAGTCGTAAGGTGATATCGAATTTGAGAGCGATGTTCGCTCACCTTAGTTTGTATGAAGATGGTAGTCTACTAGCCGAACTTCAGGTAAAGCCTGTGTGGTTAGATCAGATTAAGGAAAAATAATTATCAGATGAAAAGTTGAGTTCCCTATTTCAGCAAGTGGAAAGCGGTGAGAAAGAGGATTTTGAAATGAATAATGATGGAGTATTGTGTTTTCGCAGAAGAATTTGTATGCCCAAAGATTTAGAATTGAGGCAAATGATTTTGCGAGAGGCACATAGTAGCCCATATGCTATGCACCCCGGGGGAAATAAAATGTATCGAGACCTCCGAGAGCAGTATTGGTGGCCAGGGTTGAAACGGGAGGTTACTGACTTTGTGAGTAGGTGCTTAACATGTCAGCAAGTGAAGGCGGAACATCAATTACCGTCGGGATTGCTACAACCAGTGAAGATTCCATTATGGAAATGGGAAAGAATAATGATGGATTTTGTTAGTGGGTTACCCTTAACGCCTACTAAGAAAGACTCCGTTTGGGTAATAGTGGATCGGTTGACGAAGACTGCCCATTTTCTACCTGTTCGTATGGATTACTCATTGCAGAAGTTGGCCAAGTTGTACGTAGCTGAGATCGTGAGGTTACATGGGGTACCAGTGTCTATTATTTCGGATAGGGACCCTAGGTTTACATCGCGGTTTTGGAAAGCTTTGCATGAAGCTCTGGGAACAAAGTTAAATTCCAGCACAGCTTTTCATCCTCAGTCAGATGGTCAGTCGGAAAGAGTAATCCATATTTTGGAAGACATGTTAAGGGGTTGTGTGATTGACTTTAGAGGCAGTTGGGAGGATTTTCTACCGTTGGCAGAGTTTGCTTATAACAATAGTTATCAATCCAGTATCCAGATGGCACCTTATGAAGCATTATATGGTCGTAGGTGTCGTACCCCTACTTGTTGGACTGAATTGGGGGAACGACAGTTATTGGGTCCTGAATTAATATCAGAGTTGGAAGAAAAAGTAAAGGTGATTCGAGCACGATTAAAGGAAGCTTCGGATAGACAAAAGTCATATGCGGATCTGAAGCGTAAAGATATTGAGTTTGCGGAGGGAGATCAGGTCTTTCTAAAGGTCTCACCTTGGAAGAAAATCTTCAGATTTGGAAGGAAGGGCAAGTTGAGCCCTAGGTTTATCGGACCGTAACGTGTGTTGAAGCGTATTGGGCCGTGGCTTATCAGCTTGAATTACCTCCGAAGTTGAGTCAGATACATAGTATTTTTCATGTCTCAATGTTACGGCGTTATCGGTCGGATCCGTCTCATATTGTACCGGTAGAGAAAGTTGATATAAGACTTGACTTGTCTTTTAAAGAGGAGCCAGTACAGATTTTAGATCGGGAGGTTAAGGTGCTGAGAAGGAAGACGGTTCCGTTGGTTAAAGTGTTGTGGCGGAATCATGGTTCCGAGGAAGCCACGTGGGAACCAGAGGATGTTATGCGACAGCAATACCCTCACCTCTTTTGATCAGGCAAATTTCGAGGTCAAAATTTCTTTATGGGGGTAAAACTGTAACATCCTAGAAATAGGGGTTCTGGGGAAGCTTGGGATCAAATCGAAACCTTGGTGAAATTTTGGACTCTTCAAAGATAGAATAGAATCCCATAATTCCATTTTTTTCGCCTAATACGAGGGTATGGACACGGTGCTTGTCGTCCATTCCATATTATCCCATAAGCAAATAATTTAAGCATTCCATTAATTTTTCCTTCATGATTAAAAGATTAGATCAACTTACTTATTTATTTATTTATTTTTATTTATTTACATGTCCTCCATTTTCGTGGTTCTTCTTTTAGAAGATTAAAATTCAAACTTCCATATTATATTGCCGCCCCACTCATGTATTTTTTAAGAAATTTAAAATTTCCCATGATCTATATTGCAAGTCGTCCAAATGTAGTGTGCCTACATCAAATTTTTTTTAACTCATTAATTTTCAATTATTTATCTCAACCCCATTGATGATTTAGTCACTTCATGGTCAAATTGGGAAACATAATATGGTGGATGTATATTAAATGCTTCCTATGCCGTCCATCAACTTTGAGAAAGCCATAGTGCTTGTCATATATATCAGCCACTATCTTTTGTTTTAAATTATTTATTTCAACCCCATTAAACTTTAGTTTTAATTTTTTATTTCAACCAAAAAAAAAATGCTTCCCATGCCGTCCATCAACTTTGAGAAAGCCATAGTGCTTGTCATATATATCAGCCACTATCTTTTGTTTTAAATTATTTATTTCAACCCCATTAAACTTTTGTTTTAATTGTTTGTTAGTTCTGGCTAGTAGGAGAGTGTGCAAGAAACCGTAACCCATTTTGAAGTTCTTTCTCCTTTTGAAAAACCGAAACCTCACAAACCCTTCTTTTCATCTCTTTTCTCTTTTTACAAAATTTTTCTAACACCTTTCTTCTTCCTCTCAAATCAATATTTTTCATAACCGAATGTTGATGTTTGTTTTTACCCCATAGCCGAATATCATTGTTCTTTTTTCCTTATAGCCGAATCTTCCATCTCATCCATATTTTCCTCTCAATTGTATTATTACTCATACTTTGATCAATTGGTAAGTGATCCATTTCAATATTTTATTTTATTTTTATTTTTATTTATTTTTTCTCTTACTGCCGGATCTATGTCTTGGTATAGGGTGGCCATATTGATCGAGACCACCACCATACTTTCTCTCCTTCGAAATCACTTTTCATCTCTGTAGAAATATAGTGGAAGGCCGAAACTTAGAGTTTCGAAGTCATCTTTTAATCGCTAGAAAACGGTTCTAAAATCTTAGAGGTAAGAGTTCTTCACGGATTTATAACCACTTTTTATTCGAATAAGATGGTGATGATTAACCGATATTATTATAGGGACTCTATCGCCCGATCTTTCATCTTGAGATCATACGGACTTTTTGTGCGATTTGGGACTTTCCATCAATTTGTGAACCGTTAACTGGAGAAAATTGACAAATCGTAGTTGTTCACGATTCTGAGGGTAAATTTTAGATCGTTTGTTTTAAAGTAGATTTATTAAATCGCGTGTGTCGACTAATCAAGCGTTATAAAATTTTAGGTGTCCACGATCGAGAGAGCGTAGTGCTTACCGTAATCAGGTGTGTAATCTCACACCATATTTCATGGGTTAGATAACTATATTGTATTAATCGCTCGATTAAATCATAAGTTAGTAAAATCGGGTAAAATGGCATACTTATCACTTTAGTGGTAAAGACTATGAAATCGGTATTAACACCGTGAAAAATTACAAAAATGCCCTTGATGGGCCAAATCGATATAATTTGATAATTTGCTATATGGGTCAATTCAATAAATTGGCTATATGGGCCAAAACGATAAGTTTGCTATGTGGGCCAAAATGATATATTTTGCTATATGGGCCAAATGTGATATGTGATAAATGGGCCAAATGTGTTATTTGATAAATAGGCCGTATTGATATGTGATAAATGGGCCAAATGTGTTTTTTTTTATAAATGGGCCATATTGATATGTGATAAATGGGCCAGATTGTGAAATGGGCCAGATTTGTAATAATTTTATTTATTTATGGGCCTTATGTTGGAATTATCATATAAATGAATTGTCATGCATTTTATATACATGATTGCATGGGTTGGGATATTTGACGAAGAGAAGATGGCTTCATGCCCAGTTAATGGCTTCGCGCCCAGTTAATGGCTTCGTGCCCAGTTAATGGCTTCGTGCCCAGTTAATGGCTTCATGCGTAGTTTGATATATGGCTTAATGCCCAGTTTGGTGTGTTGGCGGGGTGGGTGACTAAAGCTCCCCACAGGTGTGTTGGTTGGTACGGGTGGTGTGTAGCGGATGGAAAACTAGGTTTGGTTGGGAAATTGCATAACACATGAATGTTATATATGATATTATGTTATGATTGTAATGGGCTTTGGCCCAATAAAGGTTTAATTGAATTTTTGGCCCAGTGACAATGGTAAGTGGTTTACACATTGAGTTCTAGTAACTCACCCCATTTTTCTTTACCCCTTTCAGGTAATGATCATTGATGGAGGCTTGGGCCATGGATGACACGGTGGAGGCCATACTACAAAATGGTTTAATTTGAAATTTGGATTTCTTTTAGTACTTTTGATTACTTGCTATTTTGAATTAAGGTTGTAATAAGGCCTCTGGATAAATTTTTGTTTCGTTTATTGTTGATGAATTTATAAACTACTTTAAATATTACAAATTGAGATTTTATTTTTCTAAAAACTTAAATAAACGTTTTATTCAAAAAAAAAATGAATATATAAAATGGATTTCAAAATAAACTTTTAAAATATTTTTAACACGGATATTTTCTCTCTAACTATTGACGATATTTTCAAAAGACTCGGATTTACTTTAAAATTTTCAACGTCGTTTTCAAAAGTCATGATTCTGTAAGATCATTAGTTCAAATTTATCGATTTATCAATCAAATCTTTGAGGTTAGTAGTATTTTATCAAATCAAACTTGTTTTCTTGATTTTAACAAAGCAATATTTTAGTACGAATAAAAAGGGGTTTAACATGTTTTGCTCGTGTGACATACCAAATCTACTCGTAATGCATGGGCCGGGTTTGGGGTGTTACAGAACCCGTTTTCTTGTTTTTCGCGGACCAAAAACCAGATGTATTAAAATAAAATGCTTTGCAAGGTGATCCAATCACACCTAAATTAAAAGGGATTGGTGGCGACTCCCACTTTCGTTTTTAAAAGTCAACCACATTTTTCAAAAAAATTAAAAATGGTTTCGACAGCTTGGCGACTCCATTGGGGACAAATAAGAGAGTCAAGCCGTAAAATCGATAATTCCATGTCCTTTTGTTTGAATTTAATTTTTTTTAAAAAAAGCTTGATCCTTTTATTGTGTGTAATTTTAAAATATATGTCTTTGTAATTTTAAAGAAGCTATGCCTTCGTGAGGTTTTCACCTCCGCATGGGCTAGTGGACTGCTTTCGGAATACATCTGTACCTATGTCTTCGTGAAGTTTTCACTTCCGCATGGCCATAGAGAAATGTATTCCCCTGAATTGAACTCGGTCCGTATGAGCCTATAATGGGTGAGGATCGAGGAATCTGCTAGTTCAGGTACCTCAACTTTAGAACTAAACCACATATGGCAAACCCTAAGAACCCACCTTAGGTAGAGCTATGCCAAACTTTAGTAGTTACCCTGATAGGTGTGCGTTTATTTCACTTGCTTTATATTTTATTCTATGGTACTAACTCGTTATGTTTCATTTTTGTGCATGTCATTTCATATTTTTAGAGGTATCGATTCACGGTCAGTTTCTAAGTTAGAAAGTTGGTTATGGAGAACGAGTTCCTTGATAAAGTGGGAGACAATGCAACTGTTTTCACATGGTCAGAGCAAACGCAATTGGAGAAAGGGAATAGCTTAGTTGACGGGTATGTGTCTGAACTATAGAATTTTACTCGTATTAGTATTACACAGAATGAGTTTCGAGAGTTGAAAGAAATATGGACCCAGTGGGACGATGAGTCAAAGCAGATGTTCTATCGTAATTATGGTGATCTACCTTACTTGCTCAACATCAAGGTAGATAAGCATCTATTCTAGGCTATGACTCAATTTTGGAATTCTGCTTATAGTTGTTTGACTTCCGGGGGTAGATTTAGTGCCCACACTGGAGGAATATATGACCTTGCTCCACTGTCCGAGATTCCAAGTAGACAAAGCTTATTTTAGGGCTGCCAATGTTCCAACTTTTGTGAATAAGTTGATGAGTATCACATGGATGAGTGAACAGTGGGTTACAGCTAGAATCCAAGAGAAAGGTGAAGGTAGATGCATACCTTGGGTGAGTTTGAGAGACCTAATCCTAGCACATCCAGATGAAAAGAAGAAGATCGACGTCTTTGCCTTATGTATTTATGGTTTGGTGATCTTCCCCAAAGCTCTAAGACATATAGATGAAGCAGTTACTGATTTATTCGATTGACTTAACAAAGGGGTCACACTTGTACTTGCGATATTAGCAGAGACGTTCAAATCTTTAAATGCATGTCGAAGAGCTGGTGAAGGTAGATTCATTGGATGCACACAGTTATTAATGGTTTGGTTTCACAGTCATTTTTAGAAGGTTGACAGGGTTCTTTACCGAGTGTTCTCTCAAGGTTATTCTCCCTTAAAGGAGGCCACAACTACGACAAGGAGAGATGATCTATCAGAAGAAAGGTGGATGGAAATTCTTCAAAACCTCCAAGAAGAAGATGTTGAATGGAAAGCCCCTTGGTTGGTTTCCGACGGAGTCCTTTATGGGTGTGGAAGTTTTGATTGGGTACTTCTGCCTGGAATTTGGGGAGTTGCTGGATATGCATTGTTGCTCGTACTAAGGCAATACAAAGCAAGACAGTTCATACTGGCGACACATGGGTTAGCTCAAAGTGAATTCTCATATAAAGGGGATAATTATAAGAAGAGGATTCGAGAGATTTCTGAGGCTTGGAAGCGAGCTTGCTGTATGAAGATATTGATTGGAGGACTAATGACAACCCTAGAGTACAAGGAGTGGATGAGCAAAAGGATCAACGATAACATCCCTGGGTCAAGTTTGGAGGGTGCTCGATCGATGAAGGAGTATTTACAAGTGGTTCCATCGGAGTTAGAGATTATAAAGCAAGACTTCGAAAGGCAAAGTTTAGAGCTAGGAAAGAAGATAGAGAAGCTAGAAGAAGAAAAGATGTACTTGAGGCTAGATGTGGATGTTCAGAAATCAGAAGCTGAGAAAGTAAGAAAGGAGAAAAGGAAGATCGAGATAGCTTGAAGACAGAGTATAAGAAGATGTGACTGACGATGAAGAACGCTGGATTGGGGAAGACTTCTGAACAATGGCAACAAAAGGTCCAGGAGCAAAAGGCCAATGCTGACTATTGGAAGAGGAAGTTTCAAGAAATGCAAGCGCAAAATGAGGCCCTAGAGAAGAGTTTGTCAGAAAGCCAAAGTGAAAATGAAGAATTAAAAGCTAGAGTGGCTGAACTTGGACGGTCTCTTCATCACCATCGAAGCCGTAATTCCGCGATCGAGTTAAAGTCAAGCCTGAGCAAGATCGAGGAAATGAAGGGTAAGATTGAAGAGTTAGAAGCAGCATTGCACAGTTGTGAACTTCGGATCGAGATTCTTGAAACAAGAGAAGGCCGTTGGAAGGAAGAGCTTCACCATTCTCATGACCAAGTTAGAAGTCAAGATTACCCCATGAGTGAAGCAATACTTCAGATTCAAGAGGTAGCTGATCATCTACAGACCTTGGCATCACAGGCTGATACGTTGAGCATGAAGTATGAGATACAATCCGATCATAGTCCTTCATTGCTTGGGAAAATCAAAACTTTAGGACTTAGGGTGAAAGCATATTTGTAGCCCGTTTTATGTAAAGGATTTTGTTTTCTAATAAAGTTTTCTAAAATGAAGTTAAGTCAGAATCAATGCCTCTTTGCATTCATGCATTTGCATTACATCATATCATATGCATTTAAGTCCATAGAGAGAGTCTAATTAGTTGAAATTATAACACAGAGAGAGAAAGAGAGAAAAAGTGAAGGAAAATCTGGAAGCTGAACACCCCTACAGTACACGTGCCAAATCAAGGAAAATGGATCAAAGATTGGAACAATTCCAAAGAGATATTCAAGACCAGATGTAAGAGCAAATGGCAAAGCTCCAACAAGAGATGAGGGACCAGATGTTGGAGGCTCAAAGGAACATGATGGGCCCAATGGCCCAAATGCTGAGTGGGGCAATGGAAAAAGGAAAGGGTCCCATAGTCAATGCTGAAGACAATGAGAACTTTCCGCGGGGATTCACTCCACCACACGTGCAAACGCAACCTGAGGAACATCCCAGAAAGCCACCTGTCTCAATTAGGCCTCAGCATGGGCAGGCTGACACAGGAGTGCCCATGAACTTTCAAGTTGGCACAGGATCCAACCCAGGGGATAATCCTGCTAATCCTGTTATCCCTAACCTAGACATGGTAGAGAGAGAGGGGATCAGAGCTGAATCTACAAGACAGTTGGAAGATCGCTGTAGATGGTTGGAGGAAAAATTCAAGGCCTTGGAAAATGCTGACCATCACCATGGAATTGACTCAAAGGACTTGAGTTTGGTCCCAGAGTTGGTGCTTCCTCATAAATTCAAGATGCCGGAATTTGAGAAGTGCAATGGGACTAGTTGCCCTGAAGCCCACATCACTATGTTTTGTAGACGCATGATTGGTTATGTGAACAATGATCAACTTTTGATTCATTGCTTTCAAGACAGTTTAGTAAGGGCGGCATCCAGGTGGTACAATCAACTCAGCCACACTAACATTAGCTCCTAGAGAGACTTAGCTCAAGCCTTCATGAAGCAGTATAATCATGTCACAGACATGACGCCTGATAGAATCATGTTGCAAAACATGGAAAAGAAACTGAATGAGAGCTTCAGGCAATACGGGTAAAAATGGAGGGAAGTTGCTATGCAAGTTCAACCACCTCTTCTAGAGAAGGAAACCACCATGCTGTTTATCAACACTTTAAAGGCACCTTTTATCACACAAATGATAGGAAGCACCACCAAAATCTTTGCAGATATAGTGATGGTAGGTGAAATGATAGAAAATTCCATAAGGGGTGGTAAAATTAAAGCAGGAGAAACTACTAGGAGATCTGCTCCTAGGAAAAAGGAAAATGAGGTGAACAATACGTGTACATACAAAAAAGGGTACTCAAAAGCAATTACTGTTAGCCAGCCAAAAGTAGTTACTGCTGGGCAACAATGGTCGACGAGACAAGAATCAAGCCCTAGACAAAATTCTGAAAAGCTCCAATTTAAGCCAATCCCAATGACGTATAAGGAGCTATATCAAAGTTTGTTTGATGCACGTGTAGTGTTCCCATACTATCTACAGCCGTTACAACCCCCATATCCTAAATGGCATGACTCCAATGCTCATTGTGATTACCACGCAGGAATATCGGGGCATTCCATAAAAAACTGCACTACCTTCAAAAGGTAGTTGAGAGGCTCATCAAGATGGGGATTGTCAAGTTTGATGATACACCCAGTGCAAAGAACACGTTACCCAATCATGGAGATAAGGGGGTAAATACGATTGGGGAAAATGTTGTGAGACAGATTAAAGGAGATGTCTCAGAAGAAAAACTCTGTTGAGAATAGTGTGGAAGGAAATGGTAAAAAGGGGGCTGATAAAATCAAGTCTTGAGGAAGGAGGTGAAGAACCAAGGAACTACTGTGCGTTCCACAAAGCTGAAGGACATGAGATCCATGAAAGTGCTGAGTTCAGACTATTGGCACAAAGCCGCATGGACAATAAGGAGCTGGAATTTTATGAAGAAGGCTCAGAGGGAGGAAACATACATGCAACCGAAGGAGAGTTGACGACTAAAAAATTTAATTATCTGAGGATCATTATTTCTCGACCGAGAAATACAGAAGGTGGAGCACAAATAGCGCCTAAAGTTATAATCCAGAGACCCGTGTCCTTTCTTTACAAGGATAACAAGATAGTACCATGGAATTACAATTGCAACGTGACGACACCGGGAGTAGAAAACTCAGTTAGCACTTCCAATGAGGTCCAAAGTGAGGGATTCTACACACGAAATGGGAGGCGTTACAATTCGGTAAACGTCAGATCAGAACCAGCGAAATTAAAGAATGTGCCAGTTGAACCAGAGAAAGGACTTGATGCCCTTATCAATGTACCTATAAAGGAGGAAGAGGCTAAAGAATTTTTAAAATTCTTAAAGCACAGTGAATACAGCATAGTGAAGCAGCTGCGCAAACAACTGGCTTGCATATCGGTGCTAGCCTTACTTTTAAGTTCGGAAGTTCATCGTGAAGCTTTGATGAAAGTGCTGAGCTAGACTTACAGTACTAAAGATATATCTATCAATAAACTTGACCGATTAGTTAGTAACATAAGTGCTGACAACTTTATTTCCTTCAGTGACGATGAAATTCCACCTGGAGGTATGGGATCGACCAAGGCCCTACACGTAACTACTCGTTGTAAGGGATATACTCTACTGAATGTGCTAACTGATAATGGATCAGCCTTGAATGTCTTATCGTTGTTGACACTGAAGAGGTTGCCGATAGACAGTTCTCACATGAAGACATGCCAGAACATAGTGAGAGCATTTGACGGCACCGAGAAAAGAGTGATGGGGAGAATTGACATACCGTTGCAGATTAGGCCAAACACATATGAGGTGGACTTTCTGGTGATGGATATAAAGCCCTTCCTCAATTGCCTACTGGGAAGGCCCTAGATTTATTCGACAGGGACAGTGCCTTCATCCCTTGATCAAAAACTAAAACTGGTGATGGATGGTTGATTGGTCACTATAAATGCGGAAAAAGACATCATAGCGACTATTACCAATGACGAGCCATATGTAGAGACAAATGATGAGGCCATGGAATGTTCTTTTCGGTCTTTAGAGTTCGTTAACACCACATTCATTTTGGAAGGAAATGAAGTTCTGATGCCCAAGATATCCAAGACAACGAGGATGGGCTTACAAATGATGGTGGGGAAGGGAGCCCTACCAGGAAAAAGACTGGGCAGACATCTCCAGGGAGAGATTTAAGTGCCATTGCTGAAAGAGAAGAGAGATCATTTTGGCTTGGGTTTCAAGCCAGATATTAGATAGAAGAGAAAGGAAATAGAGAAGAAGCAGGAGAGAAGAAGGGTACGCTTGAATGGAGAAGAAATCCAGTGGGAATCAATGACGTTCCCCCATATATCCCAGACCTTTATATCTAGAGGGATAATTGATCGCTGAAATCAGAGCTTTAAAATTTATAAAACGAATGATCAAACCTGGAAACAAACTCTAACAACGATTAAAGGCAAGTGTACCTATCGAAGAGTAGTATAGCTTAGGCAAGACTGGATTGTCGAACCCAAAGGAACTAAAAGTACTAATACTAACTTTCTTTTTATTATTTAGCCTAAAATAAAATGAAGTTGCTTTAATTAAAATTAACGACTACTAAGCTAAAGATGCAAAGACAAAAAGAACGAATTGGGAAATAACTTGACGAAAAACTTAGTTGATCACGACGATACCCTCAGGAAGAATCCACCTAGACTTCACTTGTTATCTAATATTGAACCATACGATTTATTCACTTAGTTTGATCCGTAGGACTCCCTAATGTATATTAAACCCTCTCTCGAGGCGAATAACGTCTAACCCTAGGTTAATTAGTGGAACTCTTGTTCTCTTATAATAACCCTCTTGAATAACAGTAAATCGATCTATGGACTCCCATATTAGGTTTCACCCTAATCCGGCAAAATTTCGTAACCCTATCTCTAGGTGTTCGATCAAGTCCGCTTAATTATGCTAGATCTACTCTTAAGTAGGGTCTATTCCTCCTTCACCTAAGCACATCAGATTTGGATTAAGCATGCATAATTAAGAACAAACTAAGTATTTATCATATAATTCAGGAAACAATAACAAGATTCATCTAGGTTTCATCCCCTTCAGGTATCTGAGGGGTTTAGTTCATAACAAATAAAGAAAACATCTCAAGAGAAAAGATAAAACAAAACATAAGAAATCCCTAAAACTCCCTAAAGGAACTAAAGGAGAAATCCACTGTCTTGAGTAGAATTCTGGCTTCTTGGGATGGATCAACTGGCTAACTCCGAGTGATTCCCACAATTCTGACTTTCCGGCTTGGCTCCTTGGCCTTGCTCGACGCCCTTTCAACGGTGGTACTTAGGGGGTATTTATAGGCTCTTGGAATGCAATTCTTTCTCCCTAAGTATCCTTTTCCGACTGAAATTGTCTAAGTCCACGACAGGGGCACGGCCATGTCACACGCCCGTGTGACTCGTCTTCAGGCCGTGTTTGGATTTCTAAGTTGAGGCACGACCGTGTAAGTCAGGGTGAGGCTGTGTTCTAGATGCATGACAAGGTACGACCGTGTGCTCTTTGGGCCAGGACGTGTGGATTTCGTGATATGGCCCATTTACTCCGTTTTGGGCCCATTTTGTGTTCTTTTCATCCTCGGGTGCTTTCCTGGGTATAAGACATGAAAAGAAAGGATTAAGAGCACCTCTTTACTTAAATTGAGGAGTAAATCATCCAAAAACAAGATAAATGTGGGTTTAAAATATGTTATAATTACGGTTATCAAATACCCCCACACTTAAGCTTTTGCTTGTCCTCAAGCAAAATTCTCAACTTACAATTAAAACAAACTTTCCATAATTCATGATTCCTCCTGACAATGTCTTATCATAATTCATAGATAATTTATACATGGATAATTCAATTCAAAGAGTCCTAAAGATTCAAACAAGATAAGTCATGAATTTGTATTTCAAAAATATAGGTGTCTCCCCTTATCTGAAATATTACCTTTGGTTCGAAATCGACAAGAGCTGACATCCTCACTAGAGATTCACTCAAATCACTCAAAGTGTTTAAGGGTTAGGAAAAGAAGCACTCATACGTCGAACCTGAAAAGTTAATCCCATAGGCTTGCCTGAAAATCAAATCTCCACCACTGTAAAATGAGATGGTGAACAGATCAAAATGTCTTTGTTAGGGTTGTAACGGGGCTAGGGTTAAGGTGTGGATAAAGGCTGAAATTAGAAGGTTAGAATCGAGATTGAATTGACAAGTACCTACCTAATGAATACTGAAATAATATTTACATCAACTGATAATAATAATCCTAACAATACGAGCTTTTCTTTCGGAATATAAACTTTAACTGTATAAGCTCACCACTAATACTGGATATACTTCGATTTTTTTTAAGAACAAACTAATAATAAAGGATGAATTCAACTCGTAGCATAATGTAATTCAGTAACTAATCAAATCATATCTCGATTAGAGGGTGGTCAAAAGAAAGGGTGATAACAAATACAAAGGGGTTTTTGGGTTATTAATAGGTGAGTCAATAAAAAGGTTTGTTAGGATCAATGGGGTTTACTAGGGGTTATTTTATGGAGGTAGGCTATTTAGTGGAGTGAGTGGGTTAAAACCTAGGTGCCTTTATCATCTCTATATTCTAGAATAACAGTTCAAAGTTGACACACTCATAATCAATAAGTGAGCACAAAGAAGAATATATGCTCTAAAAGGCTCAAAATCTCACAAAAATTATGGGTGTTTTGACATCAATCTCATAAATTTCAAATTTCAAAGAAATATTCAAATTTAGGTTAACAACCTAACAAAAATTTTAATTTTTGAAAAATAGACTTATCATGCTTGATTCTCTAGTATCTTAAAATTTAATCATCAATGCACAATTATCAATGACTTAATCAAAAGCATGTCAATAACAATCATAAATCATCAGAAATTTCATCCTAACTAGTAATATGAGGAATTTACTTAAAAACAAGACTAAATTCAGGGATTTGAGAATAATGAAAAAAAGTTAGGCATGGTTATTCCACTTTTACCCTCAGGGATTTGAGAATAATGCAAAAATTTAGGCAAAATTTGAGAATCATGCAAAATGTTAGGCATTTTTACGCCCCACACTTAAGATGTACATTTCCCTCAATGTACAAAGATAGATAATATATCTATTTTTATAGAAATCAAAAGTGAGGGTGAGAGGTACTCCTTGAATTCTTGGGTGGGTTCCGTGGAGGATGTGGAAAATACGTGGCCAGTGTCGTCTTGTTGGTGGGGCGGTTGCTAACGAGCTCTGTGATAGATGAAGAAATTGGGGAGCTCGAAGAGGATTAGCCAGGGTTTATTTAGACACTTTTAAAATAACCTAAATATATAATTAAAAACAACAAAGAAAAAGGAAATGAGACTAAGAATGAAAATAAAGATAAAAGAAAAGGTGGATGGACCGAAGAGTCCTTATTGGTGGATGGTCTGCGAGGTGGGTGTTATCCCTAGGGCTACTGTGGTGGTGGTGGTGGCGAAAGTGGTGTGGTTACTGTAGTGGTTGGCGTGATTCCCTAGCAGCCTGGCGAACCTGACACTAAGAAACTAAAACAAAATTGAACGAATAAAGCAGAAGAGAAGTATATGTAAGGAAAATAAAGGAGAAGAGAAACAAAAAGAAAAAACAAAATGGTCTCAAAGACCCTTGGCTCTGTGAGTGAACGAAGCTGCCGGCATGAACTCAAGTATAGGTTCTCCTTTGAGGAGGCTGTGTTTGGCCTTCTTACGCTTCTTCGACATTATGTGGGATGGCTCAACGATCTAGAGTTTTAATATATGGAGTGAAAAGTCTGAGAGGGAAAAGGGAGAAAAGAAAAGAATGAAGAAATCAGATGGGGAGAAGGGGAAGGGCTGTGGGGTTTAAATAGGATTTCAAATCTGGCACGTTCCCACACCCGTGGACCTAGGGCGTGTCGATTTACACGACCGTCTTGCACGGCCGTATGTCTGTGCGTGTTGAGTCACCATGCCCGTTCTTCAGCCAGCCACGCCCATGGGGCATAAGTCAGTATGTTGGCATGGTTCAGAGGCACGGGCGTGTTCCGCCCGTGATGTGCAAGTCAGTAGCTTCACACAGTCTAAGGGCACGGGCGTGTTCTTCCCGTGGTGTGCAAGTCAGTAGCTTCAAACGGCTTCAAGGCACGGGCGCGCAACTTTTACGGAGCCCGTGGGATAGTGATTGGATCCGTGATGTCGAAGAGTGGTTGGGACTGATTCGCACGGCTTCTGCAAAGTCAGTACAGAGATTCTGGTGGTCCACACGGTCACGGACACGGCCGTGTGTAAGACCGTGTGACCTTGAAATTCTGCAGTTTTGGTCAGTTTAAAAGAAAAGAAAGAATGGAAATAAAGAAACTAAAAATAAAATTGAAAGAAAATAATGTTAGTGCTCGAGTTGCCTCTCGAGAAGCGCTCGTTTATAGTCTTAAGCTAGACTATTCCTCGTAATTGTAAAAATCAGGGAGGTTTAAAGGTTTGAATATCTTCCTGCATGCTTACAGTTTTGTTTTCTTGTTAAAGTTTAAGTCGAGAAGCGTTTACCTTAAAAGTGCCGAATGTTGGATTACTTACCTCGACTATTCCGTGGGGGAAGATATCGTGTACCTTAAGAGGAGTTTCTCCCTTTGTTTTCAGGTCTGTTATGATGATGTGAGGATCTGTGTAGTCTAACAGTACCTGATCTCCTATTTTGAAGTGATTTGATGTTCCTATGAGCTTTTCTGGTGGTTCCTCTGGTTTTACTTCATGTGGTCCTGGTTCTTCTTTGACGTGTGTCTTCTGCTCTTTTAATTTGTCGACCCTAAGGCTTTGTTCCTTATGTGATTCTATTTTTTCGGCTTGGGGTCTATGATTCAGCTCAAGTTTGTATTCTTGTGGTGTTTCCTGCGATGAAAGTTGAACAATTTGGTTATCAAATGAATTGACTTTCTTACCTTCATCGACTGTTGTCCTGGCTGAATCAAGAGCTTGGAGACTGAATGATTTGTCACCTACGCAAAGAATGAGTTCGCCTGTGGCAACATCAATTTTAGTTTTGGCAGTTGCTAGAAAAGGTCTTCCTAAAATTAAGGGGATTGAACTATCCTCAACCATGTCTAAGACGACAAAATCTACTGGGAAAACAAATTTATTGATTTTGACAAGAACATCTTCGATAATTCCCCTAGGAATTCTAACAGTTTAATCAACTAATTGATGCTCATCCTAGTTTGTTTGGGCTTCTCTAGACCTAGTCGTTTAAACAATGTATAAGGCATGACATTTATGCTTGCCCCTAAATCAGCTAACTCATTATCAATAGTTAAACTACCAATTAAACATGGAATAGTAAAACTCCCTGGATCTTTTAGCTTTCGCAGTAGTTTATTTTGTAACATTGTTAAGCATGCTGCATTTAATTCCACATGGTGCTCTTCATCTATTTTGCATTTGTTTGTCAAGAGCTATCTTAGAAATTTCCTCGAGTCTGGCATCTGAAAAAGAGCTTCAAGAAGAGGTAAGTTAATATGTAATTTCTTTAAAAGTTTAAGAAACTTACCGAATTGTTCTTCTGAATCGTCTCTTTTCATTGCTTCGGGGTAAGGTATACGTGGTTGGTACTCTTTGATTATCGGTTTCGGCTTTTCTTGCGTTACCTCTATTTTTCCTTCGTCTACCTCTTGGTTTGGTTCGTCTAACCCCTTGCTAACGTGACCTGTGATGGCTTGAATTTTCTCCTTAGGGTTAATCTCGGTGTTACTTGGTAGACGTCCTTGCGGTCGTTCTGACATTAACTTTGTGAGTTGTTCGACTGCATTGGTGACTTCCTTGACCGACTTAGTAAGTTCCCCCATTCGATTCTCATTATTTTTAATTGTTCTCTCAGTTTCTTCAAAACGGTTTTTCGTGTTTGCCATAAATTTTGTTAGCATCTCTTCGAAGTTTGGCTTCTTCTCTTGTGGATAAGGCTGATTTTGGAAGTTTTGAGGAGGTTGTTGCCTTTGATTTCCTTGATTTCCTAGAACTCCCCACGAAAAATTTGGGTGGTTCCTCCAACTTGGATTGTAAGTATTACTATAGGGATTATTATTAGATCTGAAATTATTACCTATGTAATTCATTTGTTCACTCTCTGCTTCCGGTTGGTAGGGTGGGTACTCAAGATTCGCCACGGTTCCACTTGCGTCGCACTGCATGACTGGATGTGCCTGCGAAGAACACAAACTATCAATCTTTTTATTCATCATCTCTATCTGTGTTGATAGTGTGGTTATTGCATCGAGGTTGTAAACTCTGGCTGATTTTGTTGGTTTCGTCCTTGTAACCTGCCACTGATAGTTATTTAGTGACATCTCTTCAATGAACTCGTAGGCTGCTTCAGGAGTTCTATTGTTCAGAGTTCCACCGGTTGCTGAATCAATTAGTTGTCTCGTTGAGGGGTTTACACCGTTATAGAATGTTTGGACTTGTAGCCACAAGGGTAGACCATGGTGTGGACAACTTCTCAAGAGATCCTTGTATCTCTCCCATGCGTCGTATAATGTCTCTAGATCCATCTGCACAAAAGAAGAGATATCATTCCGTAATTTGGTCGTTTTGGCCGGTGGAAAATATTTTAATAAAAACTTTTTAGTCATCTGTTCCCATGTAGTGATTGACCCTCGTGGTAACGAGTTTAACCACTGTTTGGCTTTATTCCTTAATGAAAAAGGGAATAACCGAAGACGTATGGCATCATCAGAAACGCCATTTATTTTGAAGGTATCACAGAACTCTAAAAAATTAGCTATATGCATGTTTGGGTCTTCGTCCTGCAAACTATCAAATTGAACAAATTGTTGAATCATCTGTATTGTGTTAGGCTTTAATTCAAAATTGTTAGCAGCTATAGCAGGCCTAACAATACTTGATTCTACTCCTGTTAAATGCGGTTCAGCATAATCAAACATGGTACGTGGAGCATTGTTTTCCCCCACATCATGTGGTGGTAGATTATTCTCGTCCATCCCTTCAGTAGGATTGGATCTGTTTTCTTGCTCTTCCTCTGTGTAATTTAGGGCTCGCCTGATTTCTCTGTGAGTCCTACGAACGGTAGCTTCGATTTCACTATCGTATACCAAAGGTCATCTCGGCTTCCTTCTAGTCATAAACTAGAGGTACCTGCTAGGAAAGAAAGAAAGAAAATTCAGCAAAAATTTAAAATTTAACATAAAAAAATAAAAATAAATTGCGAAAATTAAAAATAATGGCTAAAGTAATAAAAATAGAGTTTTTTTAATATTTTAGTTCCCCGGCAACGGGGCCAAAAACTTGATCGCTGAAATCAGAGCTTTAAAATTTATAAAATGAATGATCAAACCTGGAAACTAACTCTGACAACGATTAAAGGCAAGTCTACCTATCGAACAGTAGTATAGCTTAGGCAAGACCGAATTGTCGAACCCAAAGGAACTAAAAGTACTAATACTAACCTTCTTTTTATTATTTAGCCAAAAATAAAGTGAAGTTGCTTTAATCTAAATTAACGACTACTAAGCTAAAGACGCAAAGACAAGAAGAACGAATTGGGAAATAACTTGACGAAAAACTCAATTGATCACGACGATACCCTCAGGAAGAATCCACCTAGATTTCACTTGTTATTTAACACTAAACCATACGATTTATTCATTTAGTTTGATCCGTAGGACTCCCTAACGTATATTAAACCCTCTCTCGAGGCGAATAACGTCTAACCCTAGGTTAATTAGTGGAACACTCGTTCTTTTATAATAACCCCCTAGAATAGCAGTAAATCGATCTATGGACTCCCATATTAGGTTTCACCCTAATCCGGCAAAATCTCGTAACCTTATCCCTAGGCGTTCGATCAACTCCGCTTAATTATGCTAGATCTACTCTTAAGTAGGGTCTATTCCTCCTCCACCTAAGCACATCAGATTTGGATTAAGCATGCATAATTAAGAACAAACTAAGTATTTATCATATAATTCAGGAAACAATAACAAGATTCATCTAGGTTTCATCCCCTTCAGGTATCTGAGGGGTTTAGTTCATAACAAATAAAGAAAACATCTCAAGAGAAAAGATTAAACAGAACATAAGAAATCCCTAAAACTCCCTGAAGGAACTAAAGGAGAAATCCGTCGTCTTGAGTAGAATTTCAGCTTCTTGGGAGGGATCAACTGGCTAACTCCGACTGATTCCCATAATTCTGACCTTTTCGGCTTGGCTTCTTGGCCTAGCTCGACGCCCTTTCAATGGTGGTACTTAAGGGGTATTTATAGGCTCTTGGAATGCGATTCTTTCTCCCTAAGTATCCTTTTTCGACTGAAATTGTCTAAGTCCACGATAGGGGCACGGCCATGTCACACGCCCGTGTGACTCATCTTCAGGCTGTGTTCGGATTTCTAAGTTGAGGCACGACCGTGTAAGTCAGGGTGAGGCCGTGTTCTAGATGCATGACAGGGCACGGCCATGTGCACTTTGGGCCAGGCCGTGTGGATTTCGTGATATGGCCCATTTACTCTGTTTTGGGCCTGTTTTGTGTTCTTTTCCTCCTCGGGTGCTTTTCTAGGTATAAGACATGAAAAGAAAGGATTAAGAGCACCTTTTTACATAAATTGAGGAATAAATCATCCAAAAACAAGCTAAATAAGGGTTTAAAATATGTTATAATTACGGTTTATCAATAATTCACCCTGAGAGAGGGTTATTGGAAAGTCCTCACATCAATGCTATACATGGTGAGGAAGTTGAACAAAGAAACCTGTTGGGCATTCGCCCTTATGAACCTGGAAGCATTCTGAACAATTGGACTGCAGAGGAACTTCCTGTAGTTTTTAGAGATTATACAGAGTAATATTCAGAATACTCTTGTTGTTTTTAAGGCTAGGAACGATAAGATTTCTTTTGTGAAATAGGCTCATGTTCAGAAATTGTTGTTTCAATAAAATATATTTTTGATAATTAACTTGAGCAAATATTCTTTCATTTCATTCTTTTGACTTTCTAATTTCATTCCAAATTTTATATTTTTCATTCATATCATGTGAATAGTTGTCCTCGAATTCATTTTTTCTTCGTACATTCTTTGGTAGCCAACAGGTCCCTAGATATCAATGATGTGAGCAACGATAATACAAATCTAGAGGTCCACTTTGAGCAGGATATGTGTTTAGAGGAATCTCAAGATTTTGAAGGTGACCGAGATTGTGATTTATCTCCAGATTTGTTAAGAATGGTAAAGCAATGGAGAAACAGATCTTACCCCATGAAGAGGTAGAAAACATAGCCTTGGAGCAAGGAAAGGTTGTGAAAATTGGGACGCGCATAGTCGAAGAGACAAAACAGGACCTTGTTGAGTTACTACAGGAATTCAAAGATGTCTTTGCATGGTCATACCAAGATATGCCTGGGCTAAGTACCGACATTGTAGTGCATCGCCTTCCCATAAGAGAAGAGTGCAAGATAGTTCAGCAAAAGCTACGAAGGATGAGGCTTGATGTAGTGTTGAAAATAAAAGAAGAGGTCCAGAAACAGTTTGATGCTGGTTTTCTTCAAGTGGTCAAGTACTCAGAGTGGGTTGCCAACATTTTTCCTGTCCCTAAGAAGGATGGAAAGGTCCGGATGTGTGTGGATTATAGGGACTTAAATAAAGCTAGCCTAAAAGACAATTTCCTTTTGCCACATATCGACACATTGGTGGATAATACGGAGGGATACTCATTGTTTTCTTTCATGGACTGCTTTTCGAGATATAATCAGATCAAGATGCACCCTAAGGATATGGGGAAAACTACCTTCATAACATTGTGGGGTACTTTTTGTTATAAGGTAATGCCATTCGGACTAAAGAATGCAGGAGCAATATATCAGAGGGCCATGGTAACCTTATTCCATGACATGATACATAAAGAGATCAAAGTATATGTCGATGACATGATCGCCAAATCTCGAACAGAAAATGAGCACATTGAAGTTTTGAAGAAGTTGTTTTTGAGATTAAAAAAATTTCAATCGAAGCTCAACCCGGCAAAGTTTACTTTCGAAGCTTGGTCAGGGAAATTACTGGGTTTTGTGGTCAGCGAGAGAGGAATCAAAGTTGACTCAAATAAAGTCAAAGCAATATAAAAGTTGCCTCTACCACGCACTCAAAAAGAAGTTTGGGGCTTTCTTGGAAGATTAAATTACATTGCTCGGTTTATTTCACAATTAACCGAGAAATGTGATCCCATATTTTGTCTTCTCAAGAAACACAATCAAGGTGTATGGGATGATGAATGCCAGAGAGCTTTTGACAAAGTCAAATAGTATCTGTCAAATGCACCAGTACTATTTCCGCCTAATCCAGATAGACCATTGATACTGTATTTGTCAATATTCAATAACTCCACGGGATGTGTACTCGGACAACACGATGAGTCAAGAAGAAAAGAAAAGACGATATACTATCTTACTAAAAAGTTCACTGATTGTGAAATGAGATATTCGTCGATTGAGAAATTGTGTTGCGCCTTGATTTGGACAACTCGGAGATTGAGGCAGTACATGCTATATCATACTTCCTGGTTAATTTTGAAGCTTGATCCGTTAAAGTATATGATGGAGTCCACTGACTTGAATGGAAGGACGGCTAGGTGGCAGATTTTGCTGTCTGAATTCGACATAGTCTATGTGAACCAAAAGGCTATAAAAGGGAGCGCAGTAGCAGAATTTTTGGCTAGCAGAACTTTGGAGGATTATGAACCTTTGAGCTTTGATTTCCCAAATGAAGAGTTGATTATGTGGCGAACACTGAAGTTTGTCCTTGGAAGCTAAACTTTGATGGAGCGTCAAATGCTGTGGGAAATGGAATTGGGGCAATCTTGGTATCCCCTAGTGGTGATTATTATCCATTCACATGCAAATTGGATTTTGATTTCACAAATAACATGGCGAAATATGAAGCCTGCATCATGGGAATTCGAGCAGCCTTAGAGCGTAAGATCAAAGTGCTAGAAGCTTATGGAGATTCTGCCTTAGTGATCTACCAACTTAAAGGAGAGTGGGAGACAAGAGATCCCAAACTAATTGACTATCGTAAAATAGTTTTGGGATTGATTGAGGAGTTTGATGACATTACTTTCAATTATCTCCCACGAGATGAAAACCAGATGGCAGATGCTTTGGCGACCCTGGCTTCTATGATCAAACTAAATAGACCAGAGGATATGAGACCTATTCAGATGAGTATCTTTGAAGTTCCAACTCATTGTTATAATGTGGAAGAAGAGGCCAAAGTGAAAACCCGCAAAGGGCGCTTTGATTTTTCAAAAAAAAAAATGGAGAGGCCAAGGTGAAAACCCGCAAAGGGCGCCTTGAGACCAAAGGGGTTTTGAGTTGAAAACCCGAAAAGGGCAGCTCAAATTCTGAATGGACACGTAGTCATCTTGCTATACTTGAATCAACAATGAAATGAAGAATGTTGCATATTGGGGCATCAACAAAGTACTTTGGGTCTTTTAAACACATGTTGAACTCAAGGCAGTCTTCATAAAAGTTTGTATATAGAAGCTCAATCGACGATATCTAGGGCATCTGATTTTTGTCCTATTCATTTTACTATCTTGGGATTCTTTTTCTTTTCAAAGATATATTTTTAGTTAATTTTCTTTGTATTTTTGATAATTTATTCAATTTCAACTCTTCTTGAGATCAATTTATTTGTTACCCATTATTCATAAATGTGTTGCATTGAAATAATGATTGACGAACTAATAATTTCATTAAAAAAAGTTCTACATATTACTTTGGAAATTTCTAGATGAGACAAGGAACCAAAACAGGACAATTGTTTAGAATTTCCATGTGTATAGAAATATTTGAGAAAGAAGAGTCTGGATAGAGACCATTTATCTAAATTTTTGGTCCAATTGATAATTGGACAAAGTAAATGAGTTGATGTGATGAAGTAAGTGATATCATCAGGTCATAACATTAGAGGGGTGGTATGATGAACTAAGAAACCCTGAATTATGGTGGAATGGGTTGAATTCGAAATAAACCCTATACCCTAAAAATTATAGATGGGTCAAATTGAAAAAGTTTCAATTCTCATTATGGTAGGATGGTACAAGCCTTGTGTTCTCAAGATCCAAGTGGAGTTGACTCAGAAATTACATTGGGGCAAGCTTGTTGAGCAGAACATGATTGATGAACAAGAGTGAAGAACAAATGAGTGATAACACCTAGAATAGGAATCATACTTAAAACATTTTTGTATCATAGCAAATTTCATTAGGAGCATTTAATTCATTCCGATCATTGCATCCTAATCCTAATCCTAATCTTTTAAAAGAAATCATTTTCATAACATGTTACATGTAGCTAGAAGCATTTGATTCATTCTAATCATAGCATCTTAGTCATGTGACATAAACATACGAAACCGAGTCTACAAGACATGTCCCTTAGTGGACGGTGTAGCAATATCGGTGAATTGGCAGATTTTATCTTTCTGAAGTTACAGGAAGCAGATCAAAAGCACTTTCAGCCTTATCTCCCTGAAGTTGCAGCGGAGTAGACTAAAGACAGAAGATCTTATCTTCCTGAAGTTGCAGGAAACAGATCAAAAGACACTTTCAGCCTTGTCTCCCTAAAGTTGCAGCGGAGTAGATTGAAGACAGAAGATCTTATCTTCCTGAAGTTGCAGGAAGCAGACCAAAAGCACTTTCAACCTTATCTCCCTGAAGATGCAGCGGAGTAGACTCAAGACAGAAGATCTTATCTTCCTGAAGTTGCAGAAAGCAGATCAAAAGCACTTTCAGCCTTATCTCCCTGAAGCTGCAGCGGAGTAGACTGAAGACAGAAGATCTTATCTTCCTTAAGTTGCAGGAAGCAGATCAAAAAACATTTTTAGCCTTGTCTCCCTGAAGTTGCAGCGGAGTAGACTGAAGACAGAAGATCTTATCTTCCTGAAATTGCAGGAAGTAGATCAAAAGCACTTTCAGCCTTATCTCCCTGAAGTTGCAGCGAAGTAGACTGAAGACAGAAGATCTTATCTTTCTGAAGTTGTAGGAAGCAGATCAAAAGACACTTTCAGCCTTATCTCCCTGAAGTTGCAGCGGAGTAGACTGAAGACAGAAGATCTTATCTTCCTGAAGTTGCAGGAAGCAAATCAAAAGACACTTTCAGCCTTGTCTCCTTGAAGTTGCAGCGGAGTAGACTGAAGACAGAAGATCTTATCTTCCTGAAGTTGCAGGAAGCAAATCAAAAGACACTTTTAGCCTTGTCTCTCTGAAGTTGCAGCGGAGTAGACTGAAGACAGAAGATCTTATCTTCCTGAAGTTGCAGGAAGCAGATCAAAAGCAGTTTCAGCCTTATCTCCCTGAAGTTGCAGCGGAATAGACTGAAGACAGAAGATCTTAATCTTCCTGAAGTTGCAGGAAGCAGGTCAAAAGACACTTTCAGCCTTGTCTCCCTGAAGTTGCAGCGGAGTAGACTGAAGACAGAAGATCTTATCTTTCTGAAGTTTCAGGAAGCAGATCAAAAGACACTTTCAGCCTTGTCTCCCTGAAGTTGTAGCGGAGTAGACTGAAGACAGAAGATCTTATCTTTCTGAAGTTGCAAGAAGCAGATCAAAAGACACTTTCAGCCTTGTCTCCCCTAAGTTGCAGCGGAGTAGACAGAAGACAAAAGATCTTATCTTTCTGAAGTTGCAAGAAACAGATCAAAAGACACTTTCAGTCTTATCTCCCTGAAGTTGCAGTGGAGTAGACTAAAGACAGAAGATCTCATCTTCCTGAAGTTGCAGGAAGTAGATCGAAGACACTTTCAGATCTTATCTCCCTGAGGTTGCAGTGGAGCATATCAAAAAATAGTAGATCTGGCATTCTTGAAGTTGCAGGAAGCAGATCGAGGATGCTAGTCTGATCTCCCTGAAGTTACAGTGGAGCAGATTAAAAGATAGTGGATACTACCTTCCTAAATTTGCAATAAAAGCAGATTGAAGCTATCAACTTATTGGAATCAAGATGAAGTTCCAAATACCGTTGAAGTTGTAGTGGAGTTGGAAACCATTTGAAGAAAACGAGGATCAATAATTCAAGGCTCAGAAAAGACCGGGCAAAATTGGTCCTTTTATAGTCTTTGCTCTATTCTCGTTACACGATAATGAGCAAAGAGGGGCAGCTATAATAACCCATTTTGTCCGGGTTTAGAAATAAACCAAAAATAAAAAAAACAAAACAAAAATTATAATGTCCAGCACAGTCCATTTAACAGTTACAGTCCAAAAACTAAAGCCTAAATTTACAAATACTCGTGGCTCAACCTGACCCATTGACCCAGATCCCAAACAAACCCAATTACCTACTTAGACCCAGACCTAAGGACTAACCCATTAAACCCAAATTACACGGCCCAAAGAGGCCCAAAAACTTAAATAGAAAACAGAAAGACATAGGGTTTTTGAAACCCTAGGCACCGCAGCAAGCACCCCAGCCTTCGTGCTGCTACCCTCATTCAGCCTTCGATCACGCCTCAGTCCGTGAGCCACGCCACCATCAACGCGCCTCATCGCCAGATTCTCCGCCGCTCTTTTGACCTGCAAAATAAGGAAAACGCAGCAAAAGGGGAAAGAAACAAATATGGAAAATATGTGTTTCCCTCTACTTTCATTTTTTTCGGTTTATAAAACCCCATGTAAACTTGTAAAAACATAGGGAGATACGCAGAGAACAAACACAAAATACACAGAGGGAAAAAAAGAGGAGCACAAAAAAGATACCCAAAAATACAAAAAATATAGAGAGAACAGAAAGTCAAAATATTCAGAAATATACAAAGAAATAAAAACACAAAATCTGTTTGCAAAGGTGATCTCTAGTCTCGTTTATTCCTTTTTTTTATTTTTATTAAAAATCCATGCATGTTACAGATACAAAACAGTATTTAAAAAGAAAGATGGAATTTTTTACCTGTATGCCGCCGTAGGAGGCGGCGCGTGAAGCGCGTGCGCGATGACGGCCGGAGGTCCAACGACCTATGAGGGCAGAGCAAATTTTAAGCCCTCTGCCATTTTTTTAAAATCAGTGTTTAAAAATGATTTTCGTTAAGTTTTTGATTTTTATAGAGCATCCACATGACGTCGTTTTGGTGTGGCCTGTTAATGACCAAAACGGCATCGTTTTAAACAAGGATCCGCGTGTTGACCCGAAAACTCGGGGAGGATCCGTGTGTTTTTGTTTAATGGTCTAATTGACATTTCGATCCTTCTACAATTTAATTAATTTTAATTCAGTCTAATTCGTATTTTTATTTATTTTAAATTAACCCATAAACTTATACTTTGTTTCAATTTAGTCCCTCGGATTGCTTTAAAGGCTAAAGTCAGAACGACATCGTTTTGGGAAGAAGGCATAATTGCCTAATGAGTCCCTACAGTGTGACGCACGTTTTATGTAACATCCTGAATAATTGGGTCTGTGCATTTTATGTGTTTGAATGCTTAAAACTTTAATTTGAGAATTTGAGGTACAAATGGGGCTCAAATTGGGCTGAGGCCTTGTTTTAAATATTTTGTTCAGACACTCTAGGGGTTTAAATTGAAGTTTTAGTAGTTTGATGGGCATATTGGGCTTGTGGCCCAAAGGAAATGGTGCCACTAGGAGGAAGAGGAGTTGGCGTCACCTGTGCATGAGGAAGGCCCAAATTCTGGCAGCTTGAAGCCCAAGTTTTAAGGCTAAAATTCGGCACTTAAATGAGTAAGGGGGACGGCACAAGGCTACTTTTTAGGTATTTTTAATGTTTAATTATGAGGATAATAGGCAGATAATGAAGAGAGGAATTAGGGCTATTTTTGATGAGATAACAGATTAAGATAAGGGAAAAGGGATAGGAGCTATCATGAGTGGCAGTGTTGGCTGAAAATCAACCTCTACTAAGGGGAGGAATCGGTTTCTATATGTAAAAAGGGTGTGTCAAAATTTTGAAGCCTCTCTTTTATTTTTCTTTTCTCATCTTCTTCCTCTCAAAAGCCGAAAACCATCATCTTCTTCACCTTTTCTTCCTCTCTGAAATTTCCTGGTTGGCCGAATCTTTTAACCTCTATTGTTATTCTTCTTCTAATCTCTAAAAGCCGAAACTACATCTATTCTTCTTTGGCCGAATCTCTCCTAGCCATCTCTTCAATTCTTAAATCTTCTAAAAGCCAAAATTCTTGGATCTCACCTCCTGAAGTTGCCGAATTCTCTTCAGTGGAGTCTGCTTGTGCCGGATTTTGAAGGAAACAATAGGTAAGTGTCGATTTTGGGATTTCAATCTTTTCCGGCTTTTCAAAGTCCCTAGTCGAATGGCCATCTAGTGTCTAATCTGTTGTTTTTCTCTTATTTTCAGCATTTCGGGATCTGAAGTGGGGCCAATCGCATAGATCTCTAAGTTATAGTTCGGTAACACTCGAATCGTGTTACTTTTGGGAATTCAAGGTAAGAAGAATCTATTAGTTTCAAAGTGTAAATTTGGGTATTTATTAACCCTTGGCCGATTGTAGGGGAGGCCCTATTTTCACATCTTTCCGGCTTTTTGAGCAAGGTTGTAGATCGGTTTAGCAAGGGTATCAACATTAATCAGGTGTGTAACCTTTCTATTTGATTGGGTGGTAATATATATAAGTATAAATCTACTATACTCTGTTAAACGCCGAAATCCCGGCATTATGATTGAAAACCCGAGGAGGGTAAAGGCTAATCATCAGGTAAGTGATTTCTGTCCTTCTTCAGTAATACGCTTTGTATGCCAATTTCTCTGTATGCTTGGGGTTGGGTGAATGATGAAAGGGGAAGTGATCTGTTCTGGTGGCTCATGCCATTTCAGCCTGGTGACTCTGTCACAACTCTGTTTCTGGTGGCTTATGCCATTTCAGCCTGGTGACTCTGTCACAACTTTGACGATGAGCAGCTAACTGCAGCATGACTGCCATCGATGGTGTGCAGCGGTGTGGGTTGATTATAGAAATCCCCAATGGTGTGCTTGGCAGGTAAGGGTGGTGTGTAGCGGATAGAAATCTAGGATTGGGTTGGGTTATGTATGTTATTTGCTATATTATGTGCTATACCCTGATTTGTGGGCTAAGGCCCAATCTGATGGTGCATGAGGGTTGCACACTGAGTCTCACGACTCACCCTATTATTTTAACCATTTCAGGTGACCCTTAGTGCATCGGACCGGGCTGGAGAAGAGAGCAAGGTGGCCATGCGACAGAGCATTGAGGATTTAGCAGAAAACTTTATTTTGTTTATTTTTAATATTTTGAATTAAGTTTGGGTTTTATTTTATTGTAATAAGGCCATGGGCCTCTAGACTAATATACTTTGTTTTGGGTTTTTATTTTGGGCTTTTAATATTGACACTCAAATTTTAATTAAACTAAGGCATGTATTAAGATTTTGGTTTCTATTCATAAATCAACAAATTAAATTTATATCTTATTTAAACTTATCAAGATATTAAGTTTTCCCGAATAAAAGATTGAATACAAGAAGAATATTTCCCGAAATTGCGACATCTTTTACAAAAATCTTTTTAGTGACATGCCAGATTCGGCTGTAGTGTTTGGGCTGGGTTTGGGGTGTTACAAATTGGTATAAGAGCCCAGTTCAAAACTCGACTTTGGGGGTTTTTGGGCTTAAAACGTTTTTGAAAAATGGGTTTTTGAAACATGCATGTTTTTAAATGATAACAGGTCTGTTAGTTCGGTATGGCACCTACGTCTCTGGCCCAAGTCCGCCAGGTAAGTACTCTGAACTATTGTGTGATATATATATGTGGGCTTGATGGGCTTTATGGGACGTAGATTAGTTAGATTAGAACTTGATGAACTTTAGGCCTAGCTTAAACAACTTTTTAAAAGCTCATAAGACTTAATTTCACTAAACAAACCCGTAAATAAGTCGCAAGGCTTGGGTGTGGCAACAAGCATACGCATGTCTAGGAGTAGATTCAAGGAGAGCTTGGTATTTAAGCAGTCCTAGTGACTCACCTCCTCTTCGCTGGAATCTTAGCTGGTGCGTAGTGACTGTTCACCCTAATCACGAGGACTTGTTGACAGGCTAAACCTTATAGTTAAAACCCGAAAGGGACCAGCCACCTCATTTTTTTTTCAAAAAATTGCTAAAATACCTATGTCTCGAAAATTTACTCGAAAATCTCATGTTTGCAAGAGTAACCCAGACTATGAAACTAGATTTACCAAAAGTACCCCTGTTTTTTAAAAAAAAAACAACAACAACAACAACAGAATATCCATGGTTTGTAAAATTACCAAATTACCCTTATTTTGCGAAATGATCAAAATAACCCTGATTTGTAAAATTACCAAATTACCCTTGTTTTGCAAAATGACCAAAATGACCCTGAATTATAAAATTACCGAAATACCCCAAACTTTAAAATTACCGAAATACCCCCAGACTTCAAAATTACTGAAATACCCCCGAACTTTAAAATTACCGAAATACCCCCGGATTGCAAAATTACCAAAATACCCTTATTTCCCCAAATCAATAAGGAACTATTTTGAAAATTACGAAAATACCCCTGTAAGATAAAATTACAAAAATACCCCTGGGTAGTGGAATGACAAAAATACCCCTATGTGTTGAATGGGGATGCATGGATGTTGTCTGTATGTTGATTGTTGAATGTATGTGGCCTCTAGAATTAGGAGGTAAACTTGAGACTGAATTGTAGATTCGAAAGAACTACTCTTAAAATTACTATTCATAAAACTGTTCATGGTTAATCAGTGGAAAGAATTAATGATTCATAAAATTCTTAATCAGATAAACGCTAAGCGAAGAATGAGTACAAGGGGGCGAGGACGTCCGCCGCGTGGACGCGGTAGGGGTAGGATGGCTTTGTCTGAGCCAGCAGGGTCTGGCCACGGGTTAGGAAACGAAATGCCGGATCCTCCAGCTGTGCAGGGAGAGTTACGAGATCAGGAGACCGGAGATGATGTAGTATCTCAGGCGATGCTGCGGGTTCTCGAAAGAGTGGCTGGAGTAGGCATGGGCACAGGAGCCCGAAAATCTGTGCCGGAGCGGCTTAGGGCCAATGGGGCAGAAGTGTTTAGGGGAGTTTCTGGCGTAGCCCCTAACACAACTGAGTATTGGATGGAAGCGACTGAGCGCATAATGGATGACTTAGATTTCACGGTGGAGGAGAAGCTGAAAAGGGTCGTGTCTCTTCTTCGAGATGAGGCTTATCAGTGCTGGCTCACGATGAAAGAGGGTACTGTCGCAGATCGGATTGATTGAGACTTTTTTAAGGAGTCATTCCAGGGGAAGTATGTTGGGGCCAGCTATGTGGATGAACAGAGGAAGGCATTTCTGAATCTAGTGCAAGGAAGTAAATCTGTGGCTGAATATGAGGCGGAGTTTCTGCACTTGAGCCACTACGCTCGAGGAATGGTAGCAACCATATATGAATGTTGTATTCGGTTCGAGGATGGATTACGGAATGAGTTAAAGGTTTTGATAGCACCGCAGAGAGAAAGAGATTTTACTGTTCTGGTGGAGAAGGTTAAGATAGCTGAGGAGGTAAAACAGACTGAAAGACAGGAAAGAGATAAGGAGCGGGGAAGGAATAAGAGAAGTTTTGGGCCGACAGGAGCATCTGGGAATTCGCAGAAAAGGCCTAAGGCTGATGGGCCAGCTCGTGCTCCGACACCTGCTGCGGGGAATCAGGATCGATTATGTAATTGGTGTGGGAAAGCACATTCTAGGGAGTGTAGAAGAAGAACGGATGGATGTTTCAGGTGTGGATCCATGGAGCATCTGATTAAGGACTGTCCGCAAGTGGATCAGGTACAGCCAACGAGTCGAGGTGCTGAGCAGACTAGGAGAGGTGACTAGCCTGGACCAAGGGGTCGTGGTTCAGGTAGAGGTGGAAATGGGGCTGGTCCCAGACATGGAGCACCTGGTAGAGGTGCAGGTAACGTGGATGCAAGGCAGTCGGGTCTAGTTTATGCAGTTCATCGACAGGAGGATGGTGACGCACTGGATGTCATAACCGGTACGTTTCTCATTGCTGATAACCCTTTACTTGCCTTGATTGATATTGGGTCAACCCACTCCTATGTTGCATGTTCGATATCTGAGACCTTAAGTATAGACTCTGAAACAACTACTAGGAAGATGACCGTGGTTAGTCCCCTAGGACAATCTCAGGTAGTGGACAAGCTATTTAAGGATGTATCGTTAGAGACTCAAGGGGTAGTGTTTCCGGCAGACTTAATGGAATTGCCATTTGGAGAGTTTGATCTTATCCTAAGAATGGATTGGTTGACTAAGCATCGTGCTAAGTTGGACTGTGAAACCAAGCGTGTGGTGTTAAGCACCCCGGAAGGCGGGGAGGTGGTTGTGTTAGGAGAAAGAATGAATTATCTGTCCAACGTAGTATCGGCATTGAAGGCTGTTAAGATGATTCAGAAAGGATGTAACGCATTCTTAGCTTTTATGAGTGCTTTGGATGCTAAGGAGGTGACTGTCGATGAGGTTCGAACAGTCAAGGATTTCGCGGATATCTTTCTGGAGGAGTTGCCAGGATTACCCCCGGATCGCGAGGTGGAGTTTGGAATAGAGCTACTTCTGGGTACAGCTCCGGTATCCATTGCTCCTTATCGAATAGCATCGAAGGAGTTGGTGGAACTCAAAGCTCAGATCCAAGAGCTTTTGGATCGAGGATTCATCCGACCGAGTGTGTCTCCATGGGGAGCGTCGGTCCTATTTGTGAAAAAAAAGGACGGATCCATGCGCATGTGCGTGGACTATCGTCAACTGAATAAGTTGACGATTAAGAACAAGTACCCATTGCCAAGAATTGACGACCTGTTCGATTAGCTTAAAGGAGCTTCGGTCTTTTCGAAGATTGATCTAAGGTCAGGTTATCATTAGTTAAAGGTGAAGGAAGGGGACATTCATAAGACAGCGTTTCGAACACGCTACGGTCACTATGAGTTCTTGGTAATGCCGTTCAGTTTGACGAACGCGCCAGCAGCATTTATGGATATGATGAACCGGGTGTTTCAACTATATCTTGATCGATTCGTGGTAGTGTTCATCGATGATATTCTGGTTTACTCCAGGTCCAAGGAGGAGCATGATGCACATCTTCGTGTGGTGTTGCAAATTCTGAGGGAGAAGCAGCTGTACGCAAAGTTCAGTAAGTGTGGGTTCTGGCTGAAGGAAGTAACTTTCTTAGGGCATGTAGTTTCCGTAGAGGGAATTAGGGCAGACCCTCGGAAGATAGAAGCCGTATTAGATTGGAAATCGCCAAAGTCTGTGGCGGAAATCTGAAGTTTCTTGGGATTGGCAGGGTATTACAGGAGATTTGTTGAGGGGTTCTCTTCAATAGCGGCACCTTTAAATAAGTTGTTAAGGAAGGGAGTATTGTTTGTATGGACTGACAAACAACAGGAGAGCTTTGAGAGGTTGAAGAGAATCTTGACGGAAGCGCCAGTGTTAATTCAGCCAGAGGCGGGAAAAGAATTTACAGTCTACTGTGATGCATCACACACGGGTTTAGGATGTGTGTTGATGCAAGATGGAAAAGTTGTTGCCTATGTGTCTCAACAGTTGCGACCGCATGAATTGAACTACCCTACGCACGGTTTAGAATTGGTAGAGGTAGTGTTTGCTCTAAAGATTTGGAGGCATTATCTGTATGGGGAGAAGTCGGTTATTTACACGGACCATAAGAGTCTGAAGTATATCCTTACCCAGAAGGAATTGAATCTAAGGCAAAGTAGGTGGATTGAACTCTTGAAGGACTATGATTGTTCGATCGAATACCATCCGGGTAAAGCTAACGTGGTGGCAGATGCGTTGAGTAGGAAGGCGATAGCGGATTTGAGGGCGATGTTCGCTAATCTCAGTCTGTATGAAGATGGCAGTTTGGTAGCCGAACTTCAAGTAAGACCTACGTGGACAAGACAAATCAAAGAGAAGCAACTTTTGGATGATGTTTTGAGTACTCGAATCCAACAAGTGCAGAATGGTGAAGGAGAGGACTATAGTTCGAACGGTGATGGAGTTTTGTGTTTCCGTGGAAAGGTTTGTATGCCAAAAGATGTGGAGTTAAGACAGATGATTCTTCGGGAATCGCATAGTAGCCCTTATGCTATGCATCCTGGAGGAGTTAAGATGTATCGAGATTTGCGAGAGCAATTTTGGTGGCCAAGTCTGAAGTGAGAAGTGACGGAGTTCGTGGAGAAGTGTTTGAGGTGCCAGCAGGTGAAAGCTGAACATCAAGTGCCTTCGGGATTGTTCCAGCCGGTGAAGATTCCCCAATGGAAATAGGAAAGAATCACGATGGATTTTGTTAATGGGTTACCTCTTACGCCTACTAAGAAGGATTCGATTTGGGTAATTGTGGATCGGTTGACGAAGTCTGCTCACTTCATACCGGTTCGAGTGGACTTTTCTCTGCAAAAGTTGGCTAAGTTGTACGTGGCTGAGGTTGTAAGACTACATGGTGTACCGGTCTCGATCATTTCCGACAGGAACCCTAGGTTCACGTCACGATTTTGGAAGGCTCTTCATCAAGCAATGGGAACAAGGTTAGACTTTAGTACCGATTTTCACCCACAGACTGATGGTCAGTCGGAGAGGGTAATTCAAATCTTGGAGGATATGCTAAGAGGTTGCATCATCGATTTTAGGGGTAGTTGGGAGGAGTATTTACCTTTGGCAGAATTAGCATACAATAATAGTTATCAAGCTAGTATTCAGATGGCGCCGTACGAAGTGTTATATGGAAGAAGATGTCGTACCCCTACTTGTTGGACGGAGTTAGGTGAACGTCAGGTGTTGGGTCCAGAACTAGTTTCGGAAACGGAGGAGAAAGTTAAGTTAATACTGGCTCAGTTGAAGGAAGCGTCTGATCGGTAGAAATCTTATGCGGATCTAAAGCGGAAGGAGGTGGAATTTTCAGTAGGAGACCAAGTCTTTTTGAAGGTATCTCCATGAAAGAAGGTAATGAGGTTTGGAAGGAAGGGTAAGTTAAGTCCACGGTTTATTGGGCCATATCGGGTACGAGAACGTGTGGGGCCAGTGGCTTATCGTTTGGAGTTGTCTTCGGAGTTAGAGCAGATACATGACGTGTTTCATGTCTCGATGCTAAGACGTTATCGTTCTGATCCATCGCATGTGGTGCCGGTGGAAGAGATTGAAGTAAGGCCAGATTTATCTTTTGAGGAGGAACCAGTGCAAATCTTGGATCGAGATGTAAAGGTATTGAGAAGGAAGTCCGTCCCTTTGGTCAAGGTTTTGTGGCGAAATCACGACGCAGAAGAGGCGACGTGAGAGCCAGAGGATGTTATGCGACAGCAGTATCCCCACCTCTTTTGATCAGGTAAATTTCGAGGTCGAAATTTATTTTAAGGGAGTAGAACTGTAACATCCTGAATAACTGGGTTTGTGCATTTTATGTGTTTGAATGCTTAAAACTTTAATTTGAGAATTTGAGGTACAAATGGGGCTCAAATTGGGCTGAGGCCTTGTTTTAAATATTTTGTTCAGACACTCTAGGGGTTTAAATTGAAGTTTTAGTAGTTTGATGAGCATATTGGGCTTGTGGCCCAAAGAAAATGGTGCCACTAGGAGGAAGAGGAGTTGGCGTCACCTGTGCATGAGGAAGGCCCAAATTCTGGCAGCTTGAAGCCCAAGTTTTAGGGCTAAAATTCGGCACTTAAATGAGTAAGGGGGACGGCACAAGGCTACTTTTTAGGGATTTTTAATGTTTAATTATGAGGATAATAGGCAGATAATAAAAAGAGGAATTAGGGCTATTTTTGAGGAGATAACAGATTAAGATAAGGGAAAAGGGATAGGAGCTATCATGAGTGGCAGTGTTGGCCGAAAATCAACCTCTGCTAAGGGGAGGAATCAGTTTCTATATGTAAAGAGGGTGTGCTGAAATTTTGAAGCCTCTCTTTTATTTTTCTTTTCTCATCTTCTTCCTCTCAAAAGCCGAAAACCATCATCTTCTTCACCTTTTCTTCCTCTCTGAAATTTCCTGGTTGGCCGAATCTTTTAACATCTATTGTTTTCTTCTTCTAATCTCTAAAAGCTGAAACTACATCTATTCTTCTTTGGCCGAATCTCTCCTAGCCATCTCTTCAATTCTTAAATCTTCTAAAAGTCGAAATTCTTGGATCTCACCTCCTGAAGTTGCCGAATTCTCTTCAGTGGAGTCTGCTTGTGCCGAATTTTGAAGGAAACAATAGGTAAGTGTCGATTTCGGGATTTCAATCTTTTCCAGCTTTTCAAAGTCCCTAGTCGAATGTCCATCTAGTGTCTAATCTATTGTTTTTCTCTTATTTTCGACATTCCGGGATCTGAAGTGGGGCCAATCGCATAGATCTCTAAGTTATAGTTCGGTAACACTCGAATCGTGTTACTTTCGGGATTTCAAGGTAAGAAGAATCTATTAGTTTCAAAGTGTAAATTTGGGTATTTATTAACCCTTGGCCGATTGTAGGGGAGGCCCTATTTTCACATCTTTCCGGCTTTTTGAGCAAGGTTGTAGATCGGTTTAGCAAGGGTATCAACATTAATCAGGTGTGTAACCTTTCCCACTATTTGATTGGGTGCTAATATATATAAGTATAAATCTGCTATACTCTGTTAAATGCCGAAATCCCGGCATTATGATTGAAAACCCGAGGAGGGTAAAGGCTAATCATCAGGTTAGTGATTTCTGTCCTTCTTCAGTAATATGCTTTGTATGCCGATTTCTCTGCATGCTTGGGGTTGGGTGAATGATGAAAGGGGAAGTGATCTGTTCTGGTGGCTCATGCCATTTCAGCCTGGTGACTCTGTCACAACTGTGTTTCTGGTGGCTTATGCCATTTCAGCCTGGTGACTCTGTCACAACTTTGACGATGAGCAGCTAACTGCAGCATGACTGCCATCGATGGTGTGTAGCGGTGTGGGTTGATTGTAGAAATCCCCAATGGTGTGCTTGGCAGGTAAGGGTGGTGTGTAGCGGATGGAAACCTAGGATTGGGTTGGGTTATGTATGTTATTTGCTATATTATGTGTTATACCCTGATTTGTGGGCTAAGGCCCAATCTGATGGTGCATGAGGGTTGCACACTGAGTCTCGCGACTCACCCTATTATTTTAACCATTTCAGGTGACCCTTAGTGCATCGGACCGGGCTGGAGAAGAGAGCAAGGTGGCCATGCGACAGAGCATTGAGGATTTAGCAGAAAACTTTATTTTGTTTATTTTTAATATTTTGAATTAAGTTTGGGTTTTATTTTATTGTAATAAGGCCATGGGCCTCTAGACTAATATACTTTGTTTTGGGTTTTTATTTTGGGCTTTTAATATTGACACTCAAATTTTAATTAAACTAAGGCATGTATTAAGATTTTGGTTTCTATTCATAAATCAACAAATTAAATTTATATCTTATTTAAACTTATCAAGTTATTAAGTTTTCCCGAATAAAAGATTGAATACAAGAAGAATATTTCCTGAAAGTGCGACATCTTTTACAAAAAATCTTTTTAGTGACATGCCAGATTCGGCTGTAGTGTTTGGGCTGGGTTTGGGGTGTTACATTTTAAATTAGTCCTTTTATATTTGTTTTATTGCTATTTAGCCCTTACTCATTTTAAAACTCTTTTTTTTAAGTATGCTAATATTATATTTAGTTGTTTGATTATATTAAAATATTAAAATATTCTTATTATTTATATAAAATTCATATATGTATTTATTTATTTTTATGTATTATTCTTTTTAAAAAATTATTATTATCATTTTATTTGTTATTTATAACTTATACATTAGTATTTACATTATATCTATATATTATATAGTATTATATCTTATATTATTTTATAAAATTTTATTCTATCTAAAATTATTTATATTGCATAGTATATTACCCATTCTTAAAAATGTAGTTTTATAAATATAAATTATTTATTTATTTTAAAATGTATTTTATTTATTTTCTCAATACATATATATATATATTTGTATTTATTTATTACTTGGTATAGGTTATTGTATGAAAATTTTCAACCTGCATGAAATGCGTTCATATTTATTTTATTGTTTATTTGTTTATACTTCATCATGTATTTACGATTGCTTTAGTGTAGGAATTATTATTTGTCATATTTTGTATTATTATTGCCTATATTAAATGTTAGTATATTATAATTGCTTTTGATGTTTGATGATGTGTTAATCTGATGTTTTCATAAGACCATAGTTTTAAAATAAAATGTATTTTACAAAATTACTATATTTCATAAGGCAATGTTTAGTATTTAGAAATTCGGGAAATAGTGCCCTAACGTGCTGGGTTTCGAGTTTTTGTTTGACTAAATAATTAAATACCCTTTTAATAAATTTCGTAAATTATGAGATGATTTTAGTTACGAGGTTTAAAAATATCGTGTCCTAACGTGCTGGATGTGATGTTTGTATTCTTTCGGAACAAAGAAACCTCAAGTTTTAAATCAAATTGTTCAGTTTTTTAGTCATATTTTAAATGTTTATTAAATTTCAAACATTTGGACCTGATTCTATCGATTAGGTACCAATTTTTGGGCATTATGAGGGTGCTAACCCTTCCTCATACGTAATTGACTCCCGAACCCGTTTTCTTGTTTTTTACGGACCAAAAATCAGATGTTTTAAAATAAAACATTTTGCAAGGTGATCCAATCACACCTAAATTAAAAGGGATTGGTGGCGACTCCCACTTTCGTTTTTAAAAGTTGACCCCGTTTTTCAAAAAAATTAAAAATGGTTTCGACAGTTTATTTACAACATAAACCCTCTAACCATTAAATATCAAAGTTTTTCACCTTATAGAACTCAAGTTTTTCACCTTTTTTAATTTAGTCCTTTTTATCAAATTAAGCATGAAAACGGTAAAATTTCTTAATGAACTTTTTATACGGTAAGACTAACATGCTATAGACATTAAAATAATAATAAAATAAATATTTCTACGTTAGATTTGTGGTTCCAAAACAACTGATCCGATTCCACTGAAAACGGGCTATTACAACATACCATTGGCTTGGTAAAGACATAGGGACCCTTTTAGAGTTCTGAAGCGAGTAAGCTAAGGGGTTTACAAACCAAAGTTAGCAGAAAAACTCAAGGTGAACCCGATGTTCAATGTGGGCATGCTTAAGCCTATTTGTGTGAATCAAGAGGATCCCAATCGGGGCAAGTCACAATGTTCTGGGAAGTAAAACCACCCAATAGAGAGAGAAATTGGGAATCAATTGAGACATCTAGATTGTTCCAAGACGAGTCAAAAAAGTGTCATTCTGGAAACACAATGAGGGAGTAGCGAGAATGGGTGGGGGAGAATGTCATAGGCTGCAGATTAAAGCCTGTGACCAGTGCACACAGAATGCCTCATAGAGGTCAACTTATTAAATGGGGCTCATTTGACCCACATAAACTGGCCCAATTCATGGAACCCGTGGAGAACCATATCTACTTGAAGTCTTGGTGGTCCAGTGAAACACTCTAGTAAAACTAGAGTTAATAGGGTAAATAGTGTGAATCCTAAAGGGATAAAATTGTATAAAGTATAAATCCCTTAGGAGTTTTAATTGTAGATGGGAACTAATCTTAGCAGTTGATGTAAATCGATCTGTACTATTGAACTTGGGGTAGCTCAACTATAAATAGAGGTCTCCCCCTTCATTTGTAATCAAGTCACTCATAGTTTGAATATATTTGAGAGCATATACTTAAACAGTTGGCGTGCTATTTTTCTTTGGCTTTTCTATTATTCGTTTCTCTTTCGGTTTGAGTTGCTTCCGCTATAATTCGGTGCCTTAAAGGAATTCTGTGAGAATCCTCACTTTACGAGAGTTAGGCTAACTTGGGCACATTTGAAGCAAAGAAATAGCCTAAGGCCATGCAGATTGCGAAACGAAAGGTCTAACCCCATGACACTTACATCTAACCAAAAAGATCGATGACGACTCTTACTTTATTTAAAACTCTCATATTTTCTTAAATAAAAAATTTTCATATTTTGAAAAGCCTCAAGCTGAATTTTTCTTTTTGAATTTCAGCCGAAAAAGAGTCACTACACTTTTCTTTTTTATTTTACTTTTTCTTCTTCTCCCCTTTCTTCTTCTCCCCTTTCTTTTTATATTAAAAAAGAAAAACTAAGATTACTAATAATTGCAATGGCAAAAATAACAACCCACAAGATTTAGGTTGTTAAGGAGAACAAAGAAAACTTTTTTTAAAATAATTTCTTTAGCGTATCTATATAAATTATTTCGTAATAAATTAATGTTTAATGAGGAAAACATAATTTAAATAATATATAAATAATTATTTTATAATTTACCCTATTTAAAAATAGTAAAGTATCAATCCAAAAATACATTTTAAAAATATTTTAACATTTCTGATAAATATTGAAAATACCCGAGTTAAGTGGACCGGTTAAGTAAAAAATTGGGAAAAAAAAATCCATGGACACGTATACTCATTTTGTTCGTAGCAAAAGCAATTAAAGTCACTGACAAATAACTTTGATCTTCTAGTCTTAATTTATGGGATGGTGGTTAAAATTTTTATTAAACACTTATTTGATATAATTCAAATCGCGTGATCCTATCTCCTACCCAATATTTTATATATATATATATAAGTTTGTCTGAAAAGTAAGTTTAAGTAAAAATAAATAAAATCATTTTTTTTAAATAATCTATATAAGTTTGTCTGAAAAGTAAGTTTAAGTAAAAATAAATAAAATCATTTTTTTTAAATAATCTCATTATATGTTCTAATCATATATGCTCTTTTTGAGACAGTATCAAACTATCCTTAGTTCCTCCCCAACATATAAATAGAAGAATGGTATACTTCAGCACACTCGAACCTACATTCTCTTACATTGACAACAATATCCATGTCAATCGAGCTAAAACTCAATCAACATAAATACAACCGATTATTATTATCACATGATTGAGCACCCAACGTTGGGCTCATTATATCTATCCATATAGACTACAGGATAGTGGAATTGGGGATTTGGGTCAGTCTTCTTATCATCTTTCTTGAGCTCAGCCTTCTTCTCTTCGGGTTTCTTCTGGGCTTCCTTTGGAGGCGCTGGGGGAGGCCCTACACTCACCAGCTCTACAAATTTCCCTACTTTTCTCGTTCGAACTATAATATCATATGGGTCTGCATCGCCTGTTACTGATATAGTTCCCTTGGCAGCATCCACCTCTATCTTATCCACCCCTGCACACCGATAAGTTCAACAATATGTACATAAATATTAATGTTTGATAAACATGTGTTCGGATACAGCTTCAAATTTTGCCATCAATTATTACAAAGCCAAAGAGGAATATGGTACTGTTTCTAGCCATGTGTTTACCTTGTACTCCAGAGATTGCCTTAAGAAGCTTCTTCCTGCCTTTATCGCCTGAGAGATCAACCTTCAAAACAGTCTTCTTTATCATGGAAACCAAACTAAAGTATCTAAAATTTAAATCAAGAGCAACTCTTAGCTAGGGTAAGTATTGCAGCAGCATGATGATCTTATTTAAAGAGAAAGATGGGTATATATATCAGATTCTTTGGTTTGTTCACCTGGACTCCATAGCAAGGGAGGTTTGTCCTATTGCCTGTTTACCTAGAACCTATCTAATTATATAATCACAAATAGTTTCAGGGTGGTGGATTCTTAGCATTTGACGTATATATGTTATCGTTTATATTTGGATGTATTTGCTTAGACTGGCATTCTGCTTTCAGCATGCACCATCTGGTGCACTTACACACTTAACAAGCCAAGAAACAGCAACTCATTGGAACCATCATCGCTAACCAAATGACATGGCAATAGCAATCGATGAACCACAGGCCCAAAATCAAATTATGTTGGTATATATGCAAGTTTTTTTTTTTATTAAGCAAATATTAACCAATGCTGTGGACCGTGGTGCAGATGATATTTACCTATAAAACAAATATAATTAATTCATTACATTTTTAAATAATAATCTAATTATCTTCAATGTATCTACGGAACATATGATAACATAATTACTCCACTAACAAATGTGACGTTAAAGTTGGATTTAAGTCGGTGAGAATGTGAGATAGATTTGTGTTGTTTTAGTTATCCATACTGTACTACTTTTATAAACAGAATGTCACAAGCATTTTTATTATAACACGCGTCCGTTTTCTTTTTTCCCCACTATAAGATAGAGGTAAACATTGATACCTCTGCTATGTTACTGCTTAAGATTTAGTCTTGAAATATAAGTAGGTCCCCAAGCGTTTCTGTCTGACTCCCTTTTCTTTTTCCCGCTATAGATTAGAGGTAAATTTTCAGCATTGAGCCCTCTGCTATGTTAATATTTAGCATTTAGTCTTGATATTTTAATTTAGCATAATTTGATCATCTACTTTATCAATGACATTAATTGATTCAAATAGTTAACATCCTTAATTATTACGGTTAAAATGATGCCGTGAATTTTTTTTTAAAACACCTTTCTAACACACACAAAACAAATCTATTTCAGTATGATAAGTACACATTTTTAACACATAAAGAATTTATTTCAAAATGTTAAGTTTAAAATGATATTTTTACTCAAAATAATTAAGAGTACCAATTATTTGAAGTAACTAAAAATAGAACTAAATTAAATTAAAATATAAATCTTAAATCTTAAATTTAAATATGTTAAAGAGATTATAACCATAATTTGAATTAAAAGATTTTATACATAAAGCAATTATTTATCATTTGATTTAGTTAAAAAAATGATTTTTTAAAATAATATTTTTAATTAAAAATTTCGATCATAATTACTTTAATAAATATATACTACCATTTCAATAAATATCAAATAAATAGTTATATTATAATTAAAAATATATTAAAAAAATTTGAAGCCTATCTAAACGGCAAAAACATTCTAGTTTTTAATTAAAAGTGTTACGAGGACGCCAATCAAGTAACATAGAAGTCTTGTTTCTGGGTTGGTTGAAGTTGGGGTTGGGATCAAAATCTAAGCATAATATTATATTGATATATTTTATATTTGTCTAAATTAGGCTTGATTTGAATTATGGGTATAAAATTTTGACTAAGTCTATCCATATTTATAAAAGATTAACTTAAATCTGCCCATATTATTTTTTAAAAAATATTTATATTATTTTAATTCAATATTTAAGAATTTGTATATTTTTATTTATTAATTTTTTTATATAGTCATCTTAACATTTTTTTAATGTTTACATTAAAATAGTATTATATTTAGTACATATTTTTTATGTGTTATAAATTACATAATACATAAAAATAACATAACATATTATAAATTTAAAAATGAGTCAGGCCGAGCCAGGCTCAAGCCTTAAATGTTTAAACTTGAGCCTAATTCATATTTTAAACATACTTAATATTTTTATCCAAACCCTCAAAATTTCGAGCAGACCTGGGTGGGTAGCCCAACCCACAAACAAGTCTAAAGGGAGGCAGGGGAGGGGGTTAATATGTAGTTTACCCCCTAAACTTGTCTAAAAGTAAAAGTATATTGTTGGTACCTAATTCTTTTTGTACTTAGTTGATACATGAACTTGTTTCGTCAAAAACATTGCCCAATTTGTTAACAACGTTAAATTTTTAAGGGGTAACATGTAACATCCTGAATTTTTGGGCTTATGCGTTTAATAGGTAGGATATGTTTAATGTGTTAATTTAAGTGTTAGGGGTCCAAATTGGGCTCAGGCTTAGGTAGAGGCATTGATTAAAATTATCTGTTTGGGCATTATAGGGTTTAAAAGGTAGTATCTATGTTTAAAATACCAAAGTGGGCTTGTGGCCCAATCTTAGGAGGTGACGCCACACAAGGGAGTAAGGGGCCCAAATTTAAGTTTCATGGAGCCCAATTCTTTTAATTTAAGTTAGCTAAATTTTGGGCATTAGGATTAGGTGGAGTGGATGGCAACAAGGCTAAAATTTAGGGGTTTTAATGTTTAAAATATGTGGATAATAAGCAAATAAAGGCTATTATTTAGGAATTTATTTTATGAGGATAATAAGCAGATAAAGGCTAAAATTTAGGGATTTTAATGTTTCAAATATGTGGATAATATGCTGATAAAGGTGGGAGGAGTTAGAGATAATTAAGTCTCTTTTAGATGAGCTAGTAGATTAAGATAAAGGAGAAAAGATAGGATTTATCTGCAAGGTTAGGTAAGTGCCGAAATTTCTATAAATAGGGGGAATATCTCTTCAATTTCGGCATTTGGGGTTTTTCTCTCATTCTTTTCTCTTCTTCTCTAAGTAAAAGCCGAAAACTCCTAAAGTTCCATCTTCTTCTTCATTCTCTACAAAAGCCGAAATCTCTAAGCCTATTCCCTCATCTTCACTTTGATTCAAAAGCCGAAACTACACCTATTCTTCTCCTTAATATTCATTGGCCGAATCTCCCTTAGCCATCTTTTCAATTTTTAGTTCTTCCAAAAGCCGAAAGCGTGATAGATCATATTTCCAGGATTTTTCCTAGAAGCCGAAACTCATAGATCTCTAAGTTATAGAATCGTGTTACATTCGGGATTTCAAGGTAAGAGGATTTGTTTATTCATATTTATAAAATCGGGTAGAATACTAACTATGGACGAATATAGGAGAGGCCTATTTTCACATCTTTCCGGCTTTTTGAAGCAAAGCGTAGATCGGTTAGCAAGGGTATCTACATTAATCAGGTGTTTAATTCTCCACACCATCTAGATCTGTTTGATAAATATATGATTATAAGTTTTATATGTCTTGATAAATGCCGAAATTCCGGCTTAATGATGGAAACCCAAAGAGGGTAAAAGCAAATCACCAGGTTAGTGAATGTTTTGATTAAATGATATAAGTATATTGATTTTTTGTGATTGCATGGGTTGGGTTGATGAAAGGAGGAAGTTATACGTTGTAGCGGTTTTTACCGTGATCTGTTGTAGCAGTTTTTACCGTGATCTGTTGTAGTGGCTTTTGCCGTGATCTGTTGTAGTGGCTACGGCCATGATCTGATGATGAGCAGCAAGACTGCCATCAAGGCGTGTAGCGGTGTGGGTTGATTGTAGAAATCCCCAATGGTGTGAATGGCTGGTACGGGGGCGTGTAGCGGATGGAAACCTAGGATTTGGGTTGGGCTTGCATATTAATTTTTATTATGTATATTAAACTGTTTATTTTGTTTTATGGGGCTAAGGCCTACATCTAATGGTGCATGAGGGTTGCACACTAAGTCTCGCGACTCAACCTGTAACATCCTAAACGTGGGCCTGCGCATTAAGGTGATAGTTTAATATGTTAAATTGAGATTCTAAGGATCGGGCTGACTTTTTGATTAAATATGTGGATTAGGGTTTAAATTAGTGCTCTGGGTATTTTAAAGTGATATATTGGGCTTTAAAAATTTGGGTTAGGTGGCTAATACATGGTGTTAGCTTATAATTTAAGTAGATAGTTAATTAAGTGACAAGCTGGGCTTGTGGCCCAAAGATTTGAGGAGCTTTAAGTGGGCATAAGGTGGCGTCATAAGGGGGGAGAAGTTTGGGCCTAGTATGGCCACTTAGAGCCCAAATTTTAAGACAAAAATTCGGCACTTACAAGCCCTAGGAGTGGATGGCACACTAGCTACAAAATAGGGTTTTTAATTCTTTTATTTTCTTGATAAATAGGAAGATAATGAAGAGAAAGATGAGGGCTATTTTTTTTGAGGAGATAAGGATTGGGTTATCAGGTGAGATAAAGGCTATCAGGAGAAGGGAAGTGTTGGCCGAAATTCCAACTCTATGTGTGGATGATATGCCAAAATTTCTCTATAAATAGGGAGTAGTATTCTTCAATTTCGGTATTTTGAAACCCTATTCTCCTCTCATTCTCTGCCGAAATTTCCAAGCCTTTCTTACAGTTTCTCTTTTTCTTTTTCTAAAAGCCGAATTCCTTTTGATTCATACTCTCATCTCACATAAGCCGAATCTACAAGGGTGATTTCATTTTCCCGAAGGTGCACCATAGCCGAATACTCCTCTTTAATCTGGTGAGTTTCGGGATTTTGTTTCTTTGCAATTTCCCTATTTTTTTTAAGATCTAAACTGAATCCTTTGTTCCAAGGGCCTGTCGACTTCACTCTTTAATCTTAGAAGCCGAATTCTGAGATCTGTAGTGCTATTTTGTGGTAAAGCCGAAGGTAGGGAGGTGACGTTTCCTAGGGATTTTCGGGATTCGATAAATAAGGCTCTACGCTAAGTATAGTAGATTTTCGCGGTAACCAGGTGTGTAATACCTCCCCACTATCTAGATCTGCCTATTATTGTATGTTCATGTGTTTTATATGTTTTGATAAATGCCGAAATCTCAGTTTATTGATGAAAGCCTAAGGAGAGTAAAAGCGGATCCCCAGGTTAGTAAATAATCTGTTTAAATGTTATAAGTAAAATGCTTGTATGTGATTGCATGGGTTGGGTTGATGAAAGGAGGAAGTTATACGTTATATGTGTAGCGGCTAATGCCGTGAACTGTTATACGGGCTTCGGCCATTAAATGTTATACGGGCTTCGGCCATTATATGTTATAAGGGCTTCGGCCATCATATGTGGATGAGCAGCATAACTGCCATCATGGTGTGTAGCGGTGTGGGTCGATTGTAGAAATCTCCAATGGTGTGAACGGTTGGTACGGGGGCGTGTAGCGGATGGAAACCTAGGCAAATGGGTTGGGCCTTGCATATTATTTGCTATTAATTTTTATTATGATTATTACACTGTTTATTTTGTTTAATGGGCTTAAGGCCCAAACTCTTGTGGTGCATGAGGGTTGCACACTGAGTCTCGCGACTCACCCTTTTAATTAACATTTCAGGTGATACCTAGTGATTCGGACCGGGTTGGAGAGGAACGCAAGGTGGCCATGGAGAAGAATATGTAGATTTGGCTAAAAGAGACTTAACTTTTATTTTTATTTTTAATTAATGGACTTCAAATCTCGTTGTAATAAGGCCATGGGCTGTTATGTTTTATTATGGGCTTCTGTTACTTTAAGTCATTTAAGTTTTTATTTTAATTAAACTAAGGCATGTATTTAAGTTTGGATTTTACTTTACTTAAGCACATTCTTTATAAAACATATTTGGGCTTTTCTGAAAATACGACATGTTTTGATAAAATTTTTCTTAGTGACATACCAGATCCGGTTGTAGTGTTTGGGCCGGGTTTGGGGTATTACAAATTGGTATCAGAGCCTGGTTCAGAACTCGGCTCTGGGATTTTTGGGCTCAAAACGTTTTCTAAAACAAAAAAATGGGCTTTTGAAATATGTATGTTTTTTTTTAGGATAACAAGTTTGTTAGTTCAGCATGGCACCTGCGTCTCCGGCCCAAGTCCGCCAGGTAAGTACTCCGAACCATTGTGTGATCTTTATATATGTGGGCTTAGTGGGCCTAGTGGGACGTAGACTAAGCTAGAATTAGAACTTGATGGACTTTAGGCTTAGTACAAACTACTTCTTAAAAATTCATAAAACTTAAGTTCACTGAACAAACCCGTTAACGAGCCGCAAGGCTAGGGTGTGGTAACCGTCATATGCATGTCTAGGAAGGATCCGGAAGAGCCTGGTATTTAAGCAGTCCTAGTGACTCACCTCCTCTCCGTTGGAATCCTACCTGGTGCATAGTGACTGTTCACCTTAGTCGAGTTAGGGTGTAGCAATGGGCATACGCATGTCTAGGAGTGGATTTAGGGAGAGCTTGGTATTTAAGCAGTCCTAGCGACTCACCTCCTCTTCACTAGAATCCTACCTGGTGCGTAGTGACTATTCACCCTAGTTACGAGGACTGGTTGATGGGCTAAACCCTATAATTAAAACCCGAAAGGGACCAGCCATCTTTTTCTTAAAAAAAATCCCCAAGTTTTGTAAAAATTTCAAAATACCTTTGATTTATGGAAAAAAAAAATTCAATCAACCATGTTTCAAAAAAATTTACCCGAAAATCTCACGTTTACAAAAATAACCCGGACCATGAAACTAGATTTTACTAAAAGAACCCCCGTTTGGAAAAAAAAAACAACAAGCCCCATCAAAGTTTGAAAAATTACCAACTACCCTTGTTTAGCAAAATGACCAAAGTACCCCTAGTTTGTCAAAATTACCGAAATACCCCTAGATTTCCAAAATTACCGAAATACCCTCAGATTTCCAAAATTACCGAAGTACCCCCGAATTTTCAAAATTTTCGAAATACCCCCGGGACTACAAAATTACCAAAATACCCTTACTTCACAAAATCACCAAGGACCTTATTTTGAAAAATTACGAAAATACCCCTGTAGGATAAAATTACGAAAATACCCCTGGGTAGTGAAAACAACAACAACACCACCATTTTTCTGTAATGAACGTGAGTTCATGAATGTTGATGATTGAATGTATGAACTTGAGACTGTACTGTGTGTATGAATTCGAAAGAACTACTTAAAAACTATTATTCATAAGACTGTTCGCGATAAATCAAGTGGAAAGAACTAATAAGCCATAAAATTCTTAATCAGATAAACGTCAATCGGAGGAATGAGTTTAAGGGGTCGAGGACGTCCGCCGCGTGGATGCGGTAGGGGTAGAATGACCGCATCAGAGCCAGTAGGGTCTGGCCATGGGTCGGGAAACGAGATGCCAGAACTGCCGGTTGTAGAAGGAGAATTTCGGGATGAGACGCCCGGAGATGATGCTATATCTCAGGCGATGTTGAGGGTTTTAGAGAGGGTTGCTGGAGTAGGCATGGGCACAGGAGCCCGGAAATCTGTGCCAGAACGGCTTAAGGCCAATGGAGCAGAAGTGTTTAGGGGAGTTTCTGGGGTAGCTTCTAACACAGCTGAGTACTGGATGGAAGCGACTGAGTGCATAATGGATGACTTAGACTTCACAGTAGAGGAAAAGTTGAAAGGGGTCGTGTCTCTCCTCCGAGATGAGGCCTACCAGTGGTGGCTCACGGTGAAAGAGGGTACTGCCGCAGACCGGATTGACTGGGACTTCTTTAAGGAGTCATTTCAGGGGAAGTATGTTGGGGCCAGCTATATAGATGCCCAAAGGAAGGCATTCTTGAACTTGGTACAGGGAAGTAAGTCTGTGGCTGAATATGAGGCTGAGTTTCTGCGCTTGAGCCGTTATGCTCGAGGAATGGTAGCGACGGAGCATGAACGTTGTGTTCGGTTTGAGGATGGGCTGCGGAGTGAGTTAAGGGTTCTGATAGCGCCGCAGCAAGAGAGAATCTTTGCTGTTTTGGTAGATAAGGTTAAAATAGCTGAGGAAGTGAAACGGGTGGAGAAACAAGAAAGGGATAAGGATCGGGGTAAGAGTAAGAGGAATTTTGGGCCATCAAGAGCATTCGGGAATTTTTAGAAGAGGCCTAGGACTGATGGGCCAGTTCGTGCTTCGACGAGTCAGAAACAGACGTGTTCTACATGTGGCAAGGTGCATCATGGGGAATGCAGAGTGAAGATAAGTGGGTGCTTTAAGTGTGGATCCACAGAACATCTGATTAAGGACTGTCCCCAGATAGATCGGGGGCAGCCAGCGGGCCGAGGTGCTGATCAAGTGAGGAGAGGTGATCAGCCTGGACCAAGGGGTCGTGGTGCAGGTAGAGGAGGAAATGGGGCTGGTCGAGGTCGTGGAGCACCTGGCAGAGGTGCAGGTAATGTAGAGGCTAGGCAGCCGGGTCTAGTTTATGCAGTCTGTCGACAGAAGGATGGTGACGCACCGGATGTCATAACCGGTATGTTTCTTATAGCTGACAGCCCTTTTATTGCTTTGATTGATATTGGGTCAACCCACTCCTATATTGCATGTTCGATATCTGAGACCTTAAGTATAGATCCTGAAACAACTACTAGGAAGATGACTGTGGTTAGTCCCTTAGGACAATCTAGGGTAGTGAACAAGCTGTTTAGGGATGTACCTTTAGAGACTCAAGGGGTAGTGTTTCCGGCAGACTTAATGGAATTGCCATTCGAAGAGTTCGATCTTATCCTAGGAGTGGATTGGTTGTCAAAACATCGTGCTAAGTTGGATTGTGGGATCAAGTGCATGGTGTTAAGTACCCCGGAAGGCGGGGAGGTAGTTGTGTTAGGAGAAAGAAGGAACTATTTGTCCAACGTAGTGTCAGCATTGAAAGCTGTTAAGATGATTCGGAAGAGATGTAACGCCTTTCTAGCTTTTATTAGTGCTTTGGACGCTAAAGAGGTGACTGTCAATGAGGTTCGAACAGTCAAGGATTTTGCAGATGTCTTTCCGGAGGAGTTGCCAGGATTACCCCCGGATCGCGAGGTGGAGTTTGGAATAGAACTACTCCCGGGTACAGCTCTGGTATCAATTGCTCCTTATCGAATGGCGCCGAAGGAACTGGTGGAGCTCAAAGCTCAGATTCAGGAACTATTAGATCGTGGGTTTATTTGGCCGAGTGTGTCTCTATGGGGAGCGCCGGTCCTATTCGTGAAGAAGAAGGACGGATCCATGCGTATGTGCATGGACTATCGTCAACTGAATAAGTTGACGATTAAGAAGAAGTACCCATTACCAAGAATCAACGATTTGTTCGACCAGCTCAAAGGAGCTTCGGTCTTTTCTAAGATTGATTTAAGGTCGAGATATCATCAATTAAGGGTTAAAGAAGGAGATATTCATAAGACGGCATTTCGGACTCGGTACGGTCATTATGAGTTTTTGGTAATGCCGTTCAGTTTGACGAACACGCCAGCAGCATTTATGGATATGATGAACCGGGTATTTCAGCCATACCTTGATCAGTTTGTCGTAGTATTTATCGACGATATATTGGTTTATTCTAAGTCTGAGGAGGAACATGACGCACAACTTCGAGTGGTGTTGCAAATTCTGAGGGAAAAGCAGCTGTACGCAAAGTTCAGTAAGTGTGAGTTCTGGCTGAAGGAGGTGACTTTTCTAGGGCATGTGGTTTCCGCAGAGGGGATTAGGGTAGACCCTCGGAAAATCGAAGCCGTGCTAAATTGGAAATCGCCGAAGTCTGTGGCAGAAATTCGAAGTTTCTTAGGATTAGCAGGATATTATCGAAGGTTCGTTAAGGGGTTCTCTTCAATAGCGGCACCATTAACTAAGTTGTTGAGGGAGGGAGTATCTTTTGTGTGGACAGACAAACAACAAGAGAGCTTTGAGAGGCTGAAGAGAATTCTGACGGAAACACCGGTATTAATTCAGCCAGAGGCGGGAAAAGAATTTACCGTCTATTGTGATGCGTCACACACAGGGTTAGGGTGTGTGCTGATGCAAGATGGGAAAGTTGTGGCATACGCATCTCGACAGTTGAGACCGCATGAGTTGAACTACCCTACGCATGATTTGGAGTTGGCGGCAGTAGTGTTTGCTCTGAAGATTTGGAGGCACTACCTGTACGGGGAAAAGTCAGTAATTTACACCAACCATAAAAGTTTGAAGTATCTCCTTACTCAGAAGAAGTTAAATTTACGACAACGTAGGTGGATCGAGCTCTTGAAGGACTATGATTGCTCGATTGAATACCATCCCGGCAAGGCGAATGTGGTGGCGGATGCGTTGAGTAGAAAGGTGATAGTAGACCTAAGGGCGATGTTCGCTCATCTTAGTTTGTATGAGGATGGTAGCTTGATAGCTGAACTACAAGTAAGACCTATGTGGACAAGTCTAATCAAGGAAAAGCAACTTTTGGATGATGTCCTGAGTACTCGAATCCGACAAGTGCAGGAGGGTGAAGTAGAGGACTATAGTCTGAACAACGATGGAGTTTTGTGTTTCCGTGGGAAGGTTTGTATGCCAAAAGATGAGGAGCTAAGGCAGATGATTCTTCGGGAATCGCATAGTAGCCCCTATGCTATGCATCCTAGAGGAGTTAAGATGTATAGGGATTTGAGAGAACAGTTCTGGTGGTCAGGTTTGAAGCGAGAAGTTACGAAATATGTGGGAAAGTGTTTGACCTATCAGCAGGTGAAGGCGGAACACCAGCTGCCTTCGGGATTGTTGCAGTCGGTAAAGATCCCGCAATGGAATGGGAGTGAATCACAATGGATTTTATTAGTGGGTTACCCCTTACACCCACCAAGAAAGATGCAATTTGGGTAATTGTGGATCGGCTGACGAAGTCTGCTCACTTCATACCGGTTCGGGTCGACTACACTTTGCAAAAGTTGGCTAAGTTGTACGTGGCTGAGGTTGTAAGATTACATGGTGTGCCGGTGTCGATCATATCGGATAGGGACCCTAGGTTCACTTCACGATTTTGGAGGGCTCTTCATCAAGCAATGGGAACAAGGTTAGACTTCAGTACCGCTTTTCACCCACAGTCCGATAGTCAGTCTGAGAGGGTAATTCAGATCTTGGAGGATATGCTAAGGGGTTGCATCATCGATTTTAGGGGTAGTTGGGAGGAGCATTTACCCATGGCTGAATTCGCGTACAATAATAGCTATCAAGCTAGTATTCAAAAAGAGCCGTATGAAGCATTATATGGAAGGAGATGTCGTACCCCAACTTGTTGGACGGAGTTAGGTGAACGTCAGGTATTGGGTCTTGAACTAGTTTCGGAAATGGAGGAAAAAGTTAAGTTAATACGGGCTCGATTGAAGGAAGCGTCTGATCGGCAGAAATCTTATGCAGATCTTAAGCGGAAGGAGGTAGAATTCGCAGTAAGAGATTAAGTCTTCTTTAAGGTTTCTCCATGGAAAAAGGTAATGAGGTTTGGACGAAAGGGTAAGCTAAGTCCTCGGTTTATTGGGCCTTATCGAGTGTTAGAACGTGTGGGCCCAGTGGCTTATCGTTTGGAGTTGCCATCAGAGTTGGAGCAGATACATGACGTGTTCCATGTCTCGATGCTGAGACGTTATCGATCTGATCCATCGCACATAGTGCCAGTGGAAGAAATTGAAGTAAGGCCAGATTTATTTTTTGAGGAGGAACCAGTACGAATTTTGGATCGAGACGTAAAAGTGTTGAGAAGGAAGTCAGTTCCTTTGGTCAAAGTCTAGTGGAGAAACCACGGCGCAGAAGAGGCGACGTGGGAACCGGAGGAGGTTATGCGACAACAATATCCACATCTTTTCTGATCAGGTAAATTTCGGGACCGAAATTTATTTTAAGGGGGTAGAACTATAACATCCTAAACGTGGGCCTACGCATTAAGGTGATAGTTTAATATGTTAAATTGAGATTCTAAGGATCGGGCTGACTTTTTGATTAAATATGTGGATTAGGGTTTAAATTAGTGCTCTGGGTATTTTAAAGTGATATATTGGGCTTTAAAAATTTGGGTTAGGTGGCTAATACATGGTGTTAGCTTATAATTTAAGTAGATAGTTAATTAAGTGACAAGCTGGGCTTGTGGCCCAAAGATTTGAGGAGCTTTAAGTGGGCATAAGGTGGCGTCATAAGGGGGGAGAAGTTTGGGCCTAGTATGGCCACTTAGAGCCCAAATTTTAAGACAAAAATTCGGCACTTACAAGCCCTAGGAGTGGACGGCACACTAGCTACAAAATAGGGTTTTTAATTCTTTTATTTTCTTGGTAAATAGGAAGATAATGAAGAGAAAGATGAGGGCTATTTTTTTTTGAGGAGATAAGGATTGGGTTATCAGGTGAGATAAATGCTATCAAGAGAAGGGAAGAGTTGGCCGAAATTCCAACTCTGTGTGTGGATGATATGCCGAAATTTCTCTATAAATAGGGAGTAGTATTCTTCAATTTTGGTATTTTGAAACCCTATTCTTCTCTCATTCTCTGCCGAAATTTCCAAGCCTTTCCTACAGTTTCTCTTTTTGTTTTTCTAAAAGCCGAATTCCTTTTGATTCATACTCTCATCTCACATAAGCCGAATCTACAAGGGTGATTTCGTTTTCCCGAAGGTGCACCATAGCCGAATACTCCTCTTTAATCTGGTGAGTTTCGGGATTTTGTTTCTTTGCGATTCCCCATTTTTTTTTAATATCTAAACTGAATCCTTTGTTCCAAGGGCTGTCGACTTCACTCTTTAATCTTAGAAGCCTAATTCTGAGATCTGTAGTGCTGTTTTGTGGTAAAGCCGAAGGTAGGGAGGTGACGTTTCCTAGGGATTTTCGGGATTCGATAAATAAGGCTCTACGCTAAGGATAGTAGATTTTCGCGGTAACCAGGTGTGTAATACCTCCCCACTATCTAGATCTGCCTATTATTGTATGTTTATGTGTTTTATATGTTTCGATAAATGCCGAAATCTCGGTTTATTGATGAAAGCCCAAGGAGGGTAAAAGCGGATCCCCAGGTTAGTAAATAATCTGTTTAAAGTTATAAGTAAAATGCTTGTATGTGATTGCATGGGTTGGGTTGATGAAAGGAGGAAGTTATACGTTATATGTGTAGTGGCTAATGCCGTGAACTGTTATACGGGCTTCAGCCATTAAATGTTATACGGGCTTCGGCCATTATATGTTATAAGGGTTTTGGCCATCATATGTGGATGAGCAGCATGACTGCCATCATGGTGTGTAGCGGTGTGGGTCGATTGTAGAAATCCCCAATGGTGTGAACGGTTGGTACGGAGGCGTGTAGCGGATGGAAACCTAGGCAAATGGGTTGGGCCTTGCATATTATTTGCTATTAATTTTTATTATGATTATTACACTGTTTATTTTGTTTAATGGGCTTAAGGCCCAAACTCTAGTGGTGCATGAGGGTTGCACACTGAGTCTCACGACTCACCCTTTTAATTAACATTTCAGGTGATACCTAGTGATTCGGACCGGGCTGGAGAGGAACGCAAGGTGGCCATGCAGAAGAATATGTAGAGTTGGCAAAAAGAGACTCAACTTTTATTTTTATTTTTAATTAATGGACTTCAAATCTCGTTGTAATAAGGCCATGGGCTGTTATGTTTTATTATGGGCTTCTGTTACTTTAAGTCATTTAAGTTTTTATTTTAATTAAACTAAGGCATGTATTTAAGTTTGGATTTTACTTTACTTAAGCATATTCTATATAAAACATATTTGGGCTTTTCTGAAAATACGACATGTTTTGATATAATTTTTCTTAGTGACATACCAGATCCGGTTGTAGTGTTTGGGCCGGGTTTGGGGTGTTGCACAACCAATTAATTAATATTTCAGGTAGCACTTAGTGCATTGGACCGGGCTGGAGAGGAGCGCAAGGTGGCCATGCAAAAGAACATCTGGATCCAGCAAAAAGACTCAAGTTATTATTTTATATTTTTAATTAATGGATTTTAAATCTCGTTGTAATAAGGCCATGGGCCACTAGTTTATATTTTGTTTTATTTTGCGCTTTAATTACTTTTAGTTATTTAAATTCTTATTGAACTAATGCATGTATTTAAATTTGGGTTTTTAATTCATAAAGGCATATTTTATTTAAACTATCAACTATTTATTTTTTCGAATAAAAGGATAAACTTTAGAAAAATATTTTCTGTAAATATGACATGTTTTCCAAAATTTTCTTAGTGACATACCAGATCCGTTCGTGGTGTTTGGGCCGGGTTTGGGGTGTTACAAATTGGTATCAAAGCCCGGTTCAAAACTCGGCTCTGTGGGTTTTTGGGCTCAAAATGTTTTCTAAAAATGGGTTTTTGAAACATGTATATTTATAAGTGATACAGGATGGTTTTCTCGGCATGGCACCTGCGTCTTCAGCCCAAGTCCGCCAGGTAAGTATTCTAAACCATTGTGTGATATAAATATGTGGGCTTGATGGGCTTTATGGGACGTAGATTAGTTAGATTAGAACTTGATGGACTCTAGGCTTAGCTGAAACAACTCCTTAAATCTCATAAGACTTAATTTCACTAAACAAACCCATAAACGAGTCGCAAGATTAGGGTGTGGCAACAGGCATGCGCATGTCTAGGATTGGATCCGGAAGAGCCTGGTACTTAAGCAGTCCTAGTGACGCACCTCCTCTTCGCTGGAATCCTACCTGGTGCGTAGTGACTGTTCACCCTAGCCACGAGGATTTGTTGACGGGCCTAAATCTATAATTAAAACCCAAAAGGGACCAGCCACCTTATTTTTACAAAAAAAAATTACTATTACTAAGATACCCATGATTTGCAAAAAATTACTATTACTAAGATACCCATGATTTGCAAACATACCTCGATTTACAAAGTCAACAAAATTTTTCCTTAGAAAAAAAAAAAACTCACAAACACCTAAACACTACTATTTTCTTTGAAATCAAATTCTCCAAGTTACCCAGGTTTAAAATATATATATATATATATATATATATATCTTCTTAGTTTTGTAAATTTTTTTTTTGAAAATACCCTTGATTTGTAAAATTTCCCAAAATATCCCTGATTTGTAAAAATTACTAAATTGCCCCTGATTTGTAAAATGACCAAAGTACCCCTGATCTTAAATTTATCGAAATACCCTCGAACTTCAAAATTACCGAAATACCCCCGGATTGTAAAATTACCAAAACACCCTTATTTCACAAAATCACCAAGGAACCCTATTTTGAAAATTACGAAAATACCCCTGTAGGATAAAATTATGAAAATACCCCTGGGTAGTGGAATAACTAAAATACCCCTATGTATTGAATGTGGGTGTATGGATGTTGTCAGTTGAATGTATGTAGTTCTTAGAACTAAGAAAGGTGAACTTGAGACTGAATTGCGAATTCGAAAGAACTACTCTTAAAACTACTAATCATAAGACTGTTCGTGGATAATCAGTGGAAGAAAACCAATAATTCATAAAATTTTTAATCAGATAAACGCGAACCGATAGCATGAGTACAAGGGGACGAGGACGCTCTAGATGTGAATACCGGTGCGTACTCTACCATAGAATACTAAGTGTTTATTTTGGGTTTAGAATTGGAGTGCGCAGCGAAAGCATGGTAGTGAAACTTAGGTAGTACGATTAATAGTTAGTTGGAAATTTCGAGGACGAAATTTCTTTAAGGGGGTAAAACTGTAACATCCTGAATTTTTGGGCCTATGCGTTTAATAGGTAGGATATGTTTAATGTGTTAATTTAAGTGTTAGGGGTCCAAATTGGGCTCAGGCTTAGGTAGAGGCCTTGATTAAAATTATCTGTTTGGGCATTATAGGGTTTAAAATGTAGTAGCTATGTTTAAAATACCAAAGTGGGCTTGTGGCCCAATCTTAGGAGGTGACGCCACACAAGGGAGTAAGGGGCCCAAATTTAAGTTTCATGGATCCCAATTCTTTTAATTTAAGTTAGCTAAATTTTGGGCATTAGGATTAGGTGGAGTGGATGGCAACAAGGCTAAAATTTAGGGGTTTTAATGTTTAAAATATATGGATAATAAGCAAATAAAGGCTATTATTTAGGAATTTATTTTATGAGGATAATAAGCAGATAAAGGCTAAAATTTAGGGATTTTAATGTTTAAAATATGTGGATAATATGCTGATAAAGGAGGGAGGAGTTAGAGATAATTAAGTCTCTTTTAGATGAGCTAGTAGATTAAGATAAAGGAGAAAAGATAGGATTTATCTGCAAGGTTAGGTAAGTGCCGAAATTTCTATAAATAGGGGGAATATCTCTTCAATTTCGGCATTTGGGGTTTTTCTCTCATTCTTTTCTCTTCTTCTCTGAGTAAAAGCCGAAAACTCCTAAAGTTCCATCTTCTTCTTCATTCTCTGCAAAAGCCGAAATCTCTAAGCCTATTCCCTCATCTTCACTTTGATTCAAAAGCCGAAACTACAGCTATTCTTCTCCTTAATATTCATTGGCCGAATCTCCCTTAGCCATCTTTTCAATTTTTAGTTCTTCCAAAAGCCGAAAGAGCGATAGATCATCTTTCCGGGATTTTTCCTAGAAGTCGAAACTCATAGATCTCTAAGTTGTAGAATCGTGTTACATTCGGGATTTCAAGGTAAGAGGATTTGTTTATTCATATATATATAATCGGGTAGAATACTAACTATGGCCGAATATAGGAGAGGCCTATTTTCACATCTTTCCGGCTTTTTGAAGCAAAGCGTAGATCAGTTTAGCACGGGTATCTACATTAATTAGGTGTGTAATTCTCCACACCATCTAGATCTGTTTGATAAATATATGATTATAAGTTTTATATGTCTTGATAAATGCCGAAATTCCGGCTTAATGATGGAAACCCAAAGAGGGTAAAAGCAAATCACCAGGTTAGTGAATGTTTTGATTAAATGATATAAGTATATTGATTTTTTGTGATTGCATAGGTTGGGTTGATGAAAGGAGGAAGTTATACGTTGTAGCGGTTTTTACCGTGATCTGTTGTAGCGGCTTTTGCCGTGATCTGTTGTAGTGGCTACGACCATGATCTGATGATGAGCAGCAAGACTTCCATCAAGGCGTGTAGCAGTGTGGGTTGATTGTAGAAATCCCCAATGGTGTGAATGGCTGGTACGGGGGCGTGTAGCGGATGGAAACCTAGGATTTGGGTTGGGCTTGCATATTAATTTTTATTATGTATATTAAACTGTTTATTTTGTTTTATGGGGCTAAGGCCCACATCTAACGGTGCATGAGGGTTGCACACTGAGTCTCGCGACTCAACCAATTAATTAATATTTCAGGTAGCACTTAGTGCATTGGACCGGGCTGGAGAGGAGCGCAAGGTGGCCATGCAAAAGAACATCTGGATCCAGCAAAAAGACTCAAGTTATTATTTTATATTTTTAATTAATGGATTTTAAATCTCGTTGTAATAAGGCCATGGGCCACTAGTTTATATTTTGTTTTATTTTGCGCTTTAATTACTTTTAGTTATTTAAATTTTTATTGAACTAATGCATGTATTTAAATTTGGGTTTTTAATTCATAAAGGCATATTTTCTTTAAACTATCAACTATTTATTTTTTTGAATAAAAGGATAAACTTTAGAAAAATATTTTCTGAAAATATGACATGTTTTCCAAAATTTTCTTAGTGACATACCAGATCCGTTCGTGGTGTTTGGGCCGGGTTTGGGGTGTTACATAACATGTAGTTTGCCCCCTAAACTTGACCAGAAGTACTTAGTTGGTACCCAAACTTGTCCAAAAAGATTATACTTTTTAAAATTAATTTATATTTTTAAAAGATTTTTAAATTTATGTTTACTATGTAACATCCTAAAATTTGAGTATTATTTGTGTTGGCTTGGGTATGAATTTTGTGTGCTAGCATAGTCTTGTGAAGGTTTGATTTTATTTAGTAAGCTAGAACAAATTTTTAGTATGGTTTATTTAATGAGGTGGATTAAGTGAGCTTGACACTTAAGTTTATTTAAGTGTTAAATTAAAGCATATGAGGAGTTAGTGGCATAGTGGATAAGGAGCTTGAAAGGTTGCTTGAGGGAAATGGTTCGAGTAGCATGGAAAACATATTAAGGATTTTATTTTACTCATCCTAGCTTTAATGGACGGTCAAGCTTCACATATGGAAAGTTGGACTTTCAAATTCTTCTTTTGGTAAGTTGAATATTAGTTTAAGGTAAGTTAGATGTTTGGGAAGGAAATCAAGTGATTAAAGGATGATGGGAGAGCATAAGGCATGATATAAGGAATTGGTTTTGGAAAGTGTTGGGTGGATAGATTTGACTTGGAAGTCCATGTATGTGGACGGCATGTGTGGCTAGGGGGAGTGGCCGAATTTTTGGTTGTTTGGTAGCTAGATAGTGCCAAATTTTCTCTTTGGTTAGTAGGCATTTTCGGCTAGCTTGGTAGATTTTCAACCTTTGCTTTGTGTCAAAACCGAAACTCCTTTGAACCTTACCAATTCTTCTCTTTTGTGCACCATTTGGTATTTTATTTCCTTCCTCTCCAAAGCTATTCTCTTTAGCCGAATGTACCTTGATCTTTAGGTACAATTTTGTACACTTTTCTTTTAGGCAATATAGGTGTTGGCCGAACCTCATTTCTCTCATCTCTCTCTCTCTTTTTCTTCTTTTGGATTTTTGCTCAACCACATTCTCTTTCTCTTTCTTTTGGCCGAACCTTTCTCTTCTTCAAACTCTCTCTTTTCTTTCTTCCATTGTTGATTAAATCGAATTCTCTCTCTCACTTTTATTCTCTTTTCTATTCACATATCTTTCTTCTTTGATAGCCATATTGCCGAAACTTTCCACTTCCTTTTTGCAATTGTTTTGGCCGAATATTCAAAGATAGAATCTCTTTTACTTTCTACAACCGATTTTGGTTAATAAGTAAGTATTCTTGGCCGATTTTCCTATTATTTCTTTTCTCCTCTCTATGTTATTTCTTGTGGTCAAAGACCGAACCTATGGGCATTTGTTGCAAGGTTCTAACCATTCTAGGAACCGATTTCTTTTAGGCTCCTCGGGACGTTGGAAGCAATCAATCTAAGCCTCGTACCCTTGTCTCTCGTTTTGGGTAAGCTTTTAGGTAAGATTGGTATTTCGAAGCGATAACTCTTTGGATTTAGTGGTAGGGCCGAATGGCCTCTGTTTATAATTTTAGTATTGACCGATTGTAGGACAAGGTGATCTAGTGCGGTAGATCGGATCTTTGGAAGTTAGTTCTTGCGTTGGTGAAAGGTGTGTACCTTACACACTTTATAACTCGGTTATGTATATGTGTTTATAATAATTATTTACTAATCATATTATGAAAGTGGGATAATCGATGAGATTTTGATATGATACCATGATGGTATGAATGAGGATTCGGGTAAGTCCGTTTCTATATGTTGTTAATACATGTGGATTGAAATCATAATCTACGATTTATGATATATTTGTTATGAGATACATATCAAAGTATATTGACATAATTTCTTTATCTATTGCATTGGTTTGGGCAATATGAGAGGAGGGGGAAGATTGATATCGTGTCTTCGGACACCAGAGGTTTCGTACCTCATAGCGACTCGTCCCTGTGGTTAACACCACCGTGGGTTGGCCCCACTTTTGAGAAATGGGATCATCGCCAGTGATTTGGTATCACACGTGGGTTGGCCCCACAACTTAATGATTCGTGACTTCGGTCACCAGTGATTTGGTATCACATTCGTGTCTTCGGACACCAGAGGTTTGGCACCTCATAGCGACTCGTCCCTGTGGTTAACACCACCGTGGGTTGGCCCCACTTTTGAGATATGGGATCGTCGCCAGTGATTTGGTATCACACATGGGTTGGCCCCACAGATGGATTATTGTGACTACGGTCACCAGTGATTTGGTATCACAATTGTGTCTTTGGACACCAGTGGTTTGGCACCACCAGCGGTTTGGTACCACACGGGGTAGAAAAGGAGTTATGGATGGCTAGGTTGGGTGCATTATACATATATGTTGCTTTGTTATAATTTGTGTAAGTATGTGGTATTTACCCGGGAGAGGGAATATGCACTGAGTCTTGGTGACTCACCTTCTCCCTTATCTTTTCAGGTGATTCGTAAGATTGCGGATAAGGAGCCGGATGAACTCGAGGAGGCCATGCAATAAAAGTTGGTTTTATATGAACTTCCATTTGGGTATTTTATTTTAATTTGGTTTTCATATTTTATGGATTTGTAATAAGGCCTGTTTAATTATGTTTTGGATTATTTATTTTTATGTTTTAAACATGTTTAAATATGGTTTATAAATTTCATGATTATTATAATAAATTGAGCACAAGGTTTTCTAAACTACACAACGCGATGGTTTTTAAAACGTTACCATCGGGTAACATAAATTATTTGATAATTTTAACAACTTAAGTGTTTTCGATAATTTAAAAGATTTTCAAAAATTAAGTTTCTACAATCAAATGCAAATGGTTTTCAAAGTAATAATTCGAGTTATCTTAAAATGATATAACCTTTTCTAACTTAAGATTTATTTACTTATTTTAAAGTTTAACGTAATTTCAAAGTAAATTTCAGTTTTAACTTATTTTCTACAAATAAAGAATTTCAAAGAGTTTTTCACAAAAATTTAATCGTTAACTCGATTCTTTCAAAAATATTTTCCTTAGTGACATACCAAATTCGGTCGTGGCGTATTGACCGGGTTTGGGGTGTTACAAATTGGTATCAGAGCCAGGTTTAAAAGCTCGGCTGTGGGCCCGAGGCCCAAAATGTTTTAAAATATGGTTTTAAAATGTTATTGTTGAAAATTTTATGGTTGGAAAGGCATGGCCCCGAGTCTCCGGTATCAATCCGCCCTGGTAAGTACATCAAAACTGTTGATTTTGATGATATGATTATAGTGATATTGATATGACTATTTAGTAGTAGGAACTACTTTAGAAACCCAAAACTATAGGTTTGGTGTACTCGCGGAATCTCTTATTAAAACTTTTCATAAAACTGTGCTTTAAAGAAAGTGGAATATTGACTAATGCATAAAACTTTTAAATCAGATAAGTCGAGACGTTAGACATGAGTACTCGTGGTCGAGGTCGTGTTACTCATGGACGTGGTCGAGGTAGGATGGCTGTGTCTGAGCCAGTGAGGTCGGGTTAAGGATCCGAGAATGAAGTACCACCAGTCCCACCACCAGCGGTTGGAGTTGAGCATCAGGATCAAACGGGGGATGACGCAGTGTCTCAGGCGATGCTGCGAGTTCTTGAGAGGGTAGCTGGAGTAGGTGGAGGCGCGGGAGCTCGGAAGTCAGTACCTGAGCGACTCCGAGCCAACGGAGCCGAGGTATTTCGAGTTGTTTCGGGTATAGCTCCCAGTTCGGCTGAATATTGGCTAGAGGCGACGGAGTGAATCATGGATAATCTGGATCTGAATGCCGAGGAAAAGCTGAAAGGGATTGTATCGCTTCTTCGTGATGAGTCATATCAGTGGTGGCTCACGGTTCGGAATGGTGCTGCGGCGGAAGATCTCACTTGGGACTTCTTTAAGGCAGCGTATCAGAAGAAATATATTGGGTCTAGTTACGTTGATGCGCAGCGTAAGGCATTTCTGAGTTTGGTCCAAGGGAGTAAATCCGTATCAGAGTATGAGGCTGAGTTCTTAAGATTGAGCCGGTATGCTGGAGGTATTGTGGCTTCGGAGCACGAGCGATGTGTTCGATTTGAAGATGGTTTGAAGGACGAGCTGAGATTGTTGATTGCTCCACATCAGGAGCGAGAGTTTGCTGCTTTGGTTGAAAAGGCTAAGATAGCCGAAGGAATAAAGGAATCTGGAAGACAGAGCTTCGACCGGAATAAGCATAAGAGAGGATATGGATCATCTGGGTCAGCCGGAAATGTTCAGAAGAGGGCTAGGCAAAATGGGCCGAATCAGTCTGGGAGGCCTGTTACTGCTAATTAGGGACCAGCACGGTGTAACCGATGTGGGAAATTTCATTGGGGCGAATGTTGGACCGGAGGGAAAGGATGTTTCGAGTGTGGTTCGCTGGATCATCGTGTGAGAGACTGTCCACGTAAGCAAGCCAGGAATCAGTTTGAGGGTCAAGGCCGTGCTCAGTTCAGAAAGGAGGGTCCGTCACCGCAGAGAGGTCGTGGTTATGGTAGAGGAGGTAATGGCTCTGGTCGAGGCCGTGGAGCATCTGGCAGAGGTGTAAGCAACACTGAGGCAAGGCAGCCTGGTTTGGTGTATGCTGCGAGGCGACGAGAGGAGGGCGACGCACCGGATGTCATACCCGGTACGTTCTTAATCTTTGGTGTTCCATATACTGCTTTGATAGATGTGGGTTCGACGCACTCGTATGTTGCTAGTAGTATTGTAGAGACCATGAGTTTAGATTCTGAGACTGCTTCTAGGAGGATGACAGTACTTAGTCCTCTAGGTCACTCTGTAGAAGTAGATAAGCTGTATAGAGATGTACCCCTAGAACTCCAAGGGGTAGTGTTCGTAGCTGATCTGATGGAACTGCCGTTTGAGGAGTTCGATCTGATTCTTGGGATGGACTGGTTGGTCAAGTACCAAGTAAGTTTGGATTGGCTGCTAAGCGCATGGTTTTGAAGACAGCTGATGGCGAAGAGGTGGTCATGATAGGTAATAGGAGAGATTATCCATCCAACGTGGTATCTGCGTTGAAAGCTGTGAAGATGGTTAGGAAGGGCTGTGAGGCGTTTGTAGTCCATGTGTGTGCTTTGGAGGCTAAGGAGTCTTCTGTGGGGAATGTTCGAACGGTAAAGGAATATGCTGACGTATTTCCTGAAGAACTTCCGGGACTCCCTCCGGATCGTGAAGTCGAATTCGGTATAGATCTGTTACCCGGAACGGCGCCAGTGTCTATAACTCCATATAGGATGGCACCAAAAGAATTGATGGAATTGAAGGCTCAGATTCAGGAGTTGTTGGATCGAGGTTTCATTCGACCAAGTGTTTCGCCTTGGGGAGCGCCGGTACTTTTTATCAAGAAGAAGGATGGTACGATGCGGATGTGTATAGACTACTGCCAGTTGAATAAGCTGACGATCAAAAACAAGTATCTTTGCCGAGGATAGATGACTTGTTTGATCAGCTTAAAGGGGCAGCGGTTTTCTCCAAGATTGATTTAAGGTCTGGGTATCATCAGCTAAAGGTGAAAGAGTTGATATCCATAAGACGGCATTTCGTACTCGGTATGGGCACTACGAGTTTTTGGTGATGCCGTTTGGATTGACTAACGCGCCGGCAGCATTCATGGACATGATGAATCGGGTATTCCAACAGTTTTTGGATCAGTTTGTTGTGGTTTTTATAGACGATATTTTGGTATACTCAAAGTCAGAGGAGGAACATGATGCGCATTTGCGAGTAGTGTTGCAGATTCTGAGAGAAAAGCAGTTGTATGTGAAATTTAGTAAGTGCGAGTTCTGGCTTAGGGAGGTGACTTTCTTGGGTCACGTTGTATCAGCCGAGGGGATTAGAGTAGATCCTCGGAAGATTGAGGCTGTGTTGGACTGGAAGCCGCCTAAGTCAGTGGCTGAGATTCGGAGTTTTCTAGGTCTGGCGGGGTATTACCGAAGATTTGTGGAAGGATTTTCTTTGATCGCCGCACCGATGACCAAGTTGTTGAGGAAAGGAGTTCCATTTGTATGGACCGAGAAGCAGCAAGAAAGTTTCGACAAGTTGAAGAAGATTCTGACTGAAGCTTCAGTTTTGATTCAACCTGAGGCAGGCAAGGAATTCATGGTTTATTGTGATGCATCACATACTGGTTTGGGATGTGTGCTGATGCAGGAAGGGAAGGTAGTGGCTTATGCATCTCGACTGTTGAGACCACATGAGGTTAATTATCCGACGCATGACTTGGAATTAGCAGCAGTGGTTTTCACTTTGAAGATATAGAGGCACTATCTGTACAGAGAGAAGTCGATAGTCTACACGGATCACAAGAGTCTTAAGTATCTTTTGACTCAGAAGGATTTGAACTTGAGGCAGCGTAGATGGATCGAGTTGTTGAAGGACTACGACTGTTCGATCGAGTATCATCCGGGCAAGGCTAACGTGGTGGCAGACGCGTTGAGCCGTAAGGTTGTGTCAGACTTAAGATCAATGTTTGCTCGTCTTAGCTTATATGTTGGTGGGAGTCTTTTGGCGGAATTGCAAGTTAAGCCGACTTGGTTAGATCAAATCAAGGAGAAATAGTTAGAGGAGGTTTGAATGATCGAAGGTTGTGGGTTCAGAATGGTGGTTTAGAGGATTATAGTTTGTCCAGCGATGGAGTTTTGTGTTTTAAAGGGAGAGCTTGTATGCCGAAGGATGTAGAGTTGAGGCAAAGGATTCTTCGGGACGCACATAGCAGCCCATATGCTATGCATCCTGGAGGTAGCAAGATGTATCGAGATCTAAGAGAGCAGTTTTGGTGGCCAGGTCTGAAGCGAGAGGTAACTGAGTTTGTGGGTAAATGTCTGACGTGTCAGCAAGTCAAGGCTGAACATCAGTTGCCGTCTGGATTACTTCAGCCGGTGAAGATTCCACAGTGGAAGTGGGAGAGGATCACCATGGATTTTGTCAGTGGATTACCTCTTACGCCTAGTAAGAAGGACTCAGTTTGGGTGATTGTGGATCGTTTGACTAAGTCAGCTCATTTCATTCCGATAAGGATGGATTATTCGCTTCAGAGGTTAGCTAAGTTGTATGTGGCGGAGATAGTGAGGTTGCACGATGTGCCAGTGTCGATCATCTCAGACAGAGATCCCAGATTTACGTTGAGGTTTTGGAGAGCGTTACATCAGGCTTTGGGTACGCGGTTGGATTTTAGTACCGCATTTCATCCACAGTCTGACGGGCACTCGGAAAGAGTTATTCAGATTTTAGAGGATATGTTGAGAGAATGTGTTTTGGATTTCCGAGGCAGCTGGAAAGAGTTTTTGCCGTTAGCTGAGTTCGCATACAACAATAGTTTTCAGGCAAGCATTAAGATGGCACCATATGAGGCGTTGTATGGTAGGAGATGTCGCACACCTACATGTTGGACAGAGTTGGGTGAGCGTCAGATGTTAGGACCAGAGTTGGTTGCGGAAACTGAGGATAAGGTGAAGTTGATTCAGGCTCGTCTGAAGGAAGCTTCGGATAGGCAGAAGTCTTATGCCGATCTCAAGCGGAGGGATATAGAATTTGCTACGGGTGACAAAGTGTTTCTGAAGGTCTCGCCATGGAAGAAAGTGTTAAGATTTGGGAGAAAAGGCAAGTTAAGTCCAAGGTTCATTAGACCGTTTAAGGTGTTGAGACGAGTGGGACCAGTAGCTTATCAGCTCGAGTTGCCAGCAGAATTGAGTCAGATTCACGATGTGTTCCATGTCTCCATGCTTAGACGCTATAGTTCTGATCCGTCGCATATCGTGGCAGTAGAGAAATAGAAGTGAGTCCAGATTTGTCGATAGAAGAAGAACCTGTGCAGATCCTAGAGCGAGATGTAAAAGTTTTGCGTAGGAAGTCAGTTCCTTTAGTGAAAGTCTTATGGCGGAATCATGGCGTAGAAGAAGCTACGTGGGAACCAGAGGATGCGATGAGGCAGCAGTATCCTCAACTCTTTTGATCAGGTAATTTCGAGGACGAAATTTTCTTAAGGGGGGTAGTATTGTAACATCCTAAAATTTGAGTATTATTTGTGTTGGCTTGGGTATGAATTTTGTGTGCTAGCATAGTCTTGTGAAGGTTTGATTTTATTTAGTAAGCTAGAATAAATTTTTAGTATGGTTTATTTAATGAGGTGGATTAAGTGAGCTTGACACTTAAGTTTATTTAAGTGTTAAATTAAAGCATATGAGGAGTTAGTGGCATAGTGGATAAGGAGCTTGAAAGGTTGCTTGAGGGAAATGGTTCGAGTAGCATGGAAAACATATTAAGGATTTTATTTTACTCATCCTAGCTTTAATGGACGGTCAAGCTTCACATATGAAAAGTTGGACTTTCAAATTCTTCTTTTGGTAAGTTGAATATTAGTTTAAGGTAAGTTAGATGTTTGGGAAGGAAATCAAGTGATTAAAGGATGATGGGAGAGTATAAGGCATGATATAAGGAATTGGTTTTGGAAAGTGTTGGGTGGATAGATTTGACTTGGAAGTCCATGTATGTGGACGGCATGTGTGGCTAGGGGGAGAGTGGCTGAATTTTTGGTTGTTTGGTAGCTAGATAGTGCCAAATTTTCTCTTTGGTTAGTAGGCATTTTCGGCTAGCTTGGTAGATTTTCAACCTTTGCTTTGTGTCAAAACTGAAACTTCTTTGAACCTTACCAATTCTTCTCTTTTGTGCACCATTTGGTATTTTATTTCCTTCCTCTCCAAAGCTATTCTCTTTAGCCGAATGTACCTTGATCTTTAGGTACAATTTTGTACACTTTTCTTTTAGGCAATATAGGTGTTGGTCGAACCTCATTTCTCTCATCTCTCACTCTCTTTTTCTTCTTTTGGATTTTTGCTCAACCACATTCTCTTTCTCTTTCTTTTGGCCGAACCTTTCTCTTCTTCAAACTCTCTCTTTTCTTTCTTCCATTGTTGATTAAATCGAATTCTCTCTCTCACTTTTATTCTCTTTTCTATTCACATATCTTTCTTCTTTGATAGCCATATTGCCGAAACTTTCCACTTCCTTTTTGCAATTGTTTTGGCCGAATATTCAAAGATAGAATCTATTTTACTTTCTACAATCGATTTTGGTTAATAAGTAAGTATTCTTGGCCGATTTTCCTATTATTTCTTTTCTCCTCTCTATGTTATTTCTTGTGGTCAAAGGTCGAACCTATGGGCATTTGTTGCAAGGTTCTAACCATTCTAGGAACCGATTTCTTTTAGGCTCCTCGGGACGTTGGAAGCAATCAATCTAAGCCTCGTACCTTTGTCTCTCGTTTTGGGTAAGCTTTTAGGTAAGATTGGTATTTCGAAGCGATAACTCTTTGGATTTAGTGGTAGGGCCGAATGGCCTCTGTTTATAATTTTAGTATTGACCGATTGTAGGACAAGGTGATCTAGTGCGGTAGATCGGATCTTTGGAAGTTAGTTCTTGCGTTGGTGAAAGGTGTGTACCTTACACACTTTATAACTCGGTTATGTATATGTGTTTATAATAATTATTTACTAATCATATTATGAAAGTGGGATAATCGATGAGATTTTGATATGATACCATGATGGTATGAATGAGGATTCGGGTAAGTCCGTTTCTATATGTTGTTAATACATGTGGATTGAAATCATAATCTACGATTTATGATATATTTGTTATGAGATACATATCAAAGTATATTGACATAATTTCTTTATCTATTGCATTGGTTTGGGCAATATGAGAGGAGGGGGAAGATTGATATCGTGTCTTCGGACACCAGAGGATTGGTACCTCCAGTGATTTGGTATCACATTCGTGTCTTCGGACACCAGAGGTTTGGCACCTCATAGCGACTCGTCCCTGTGGTTAACACCACCGTGGGTTGGCCCCACTTTTGAGAAATGGGATCGTCGCCAGTGATTTGGTATCACACGTGGGTTGGCCCCACAACTTGATGATTCGTGACTTCGGTCACCAGTGATTTGGTATCACATTCGTGTCTTCGGACACCAGAGGTTTGGCACCTCATAGCGACTCGTCCCTGTGGTTAACACCACCGTGGGTTGGCCCCACTTTTGAGATATGGGATCGTCGCCAGTGATTTGGTATCACAGTGGGTTGGCCCCACAGATGGATTATTGTGACTACGGTCACCAGTGATTTGGTATCACAATTGTGTCTTTGGACACCAGTGGTTTGGTACCACACGGGGTAGAAAAGGAGTTATGGATGGCTAGGTTGGGTGCATTATACATATATGTTGCTTTGTTATAATTTGTGTAAGTATGTGGTATTTACCCGGGAGAGGGAATATGCACTGAGTCTTGGTGACTCACCTTCTCCCTTATCTTTTCAGGTGATTCGTAAGATTGCAGATAAGGAGCCGGATGAACTCGAGGAGGCCATGCAATAAAAGTTGGTTTTATATGAACTTCCATTTGGGTATTTTATTTTAATTTGGTTTTCATATTTTATGGATTTGTAATAAGGCCTGTTTAATTATGTTTTGGATTATTTATTTTTATGTTTTCAACATGTTTAAATATGGTTTATAAATTTCATGATTATTATAATAAATTGAGCACAAGGTTTTCTAAACTACACAACGCGATGGTTTTTAAAACGTTACCATCGGGTAACATAAATTATTTGATAATTTTAACAACTTAAGTGTTTTCGATAATTTAAAAGATTTTCAAAAATTAAGTTTCTACAATCAAATGCAAATGGTTTTCAAAGTAATAATTCGAGTTATCTTAAAATGATATAACCTTTTCTAACTTAAGATTTATTTACTTATTTTAAAGTTTAACGTAATTTCAAAGTAAATTTCAGTTTTAACTTATTTTCTACAAATAAAGAATTTCAAAGAGTTTTTCACAAAAATTTAATCGTTAACTCGATTCTTTCAAAAATATTTTCCTTAGTGACATACCAAATTCGGTCGTGGCGTATTGACCGGGTTTGGGGTGTTACATACTATGTATCATACTAAGAGGTTATCACATGTTAATATAGAATTGACCATCAATGCTACATCAGCATAAAATTAATAATGTTAATGCAAAAATAGAATCATGACAGATTATAAATTCAATTGCTAATTAGATAATAAAAAATATTCGGAACCAACTAAATTCAATCAACATATTAACTTTTTTTTAATTGGCTCAAATATACATCAAAATCAAATCGCAAATCACAATTTTTTAATCATTATTTAAGTTAGGTTTTTGTTTTACCAGAATCATTTACACTATGTTTGGTTGGAGGGCATGGCTATTCCATTCCCTCCTTATTATTCGATGAATAGTAATGCTTTTGTTTGGTTCACCGTTTCTTCATTCGGCCAAATTAGTTAAAGCGTTTCTATTCCCTCAAATGCGTAATAGGGATTCAGTGCTGAAAGCTTTGAATGGCCATTCCGACCATCGCTGAATAGAAATGAAGAAAATTCTTCCCAAAATCTCCTTCAGACTTTCTCTGCAAATGCATTCAAAGTTGCTTCTTTTATCACAACAATACACTTTCAGGTTAGCAGATTTTTCTTTTCAAGTTTAATTTCATTTGATTTCTGTTCTTGCAATAATCAAATTTTGTTTTAGAAGGGTTTTGGTGATGGGTTTTCTTTAAAATTTCTAAAAAAATAAGCTACAACTCAACTCCCAAATCTTTGTCTTTTAGGGGAGATAATGTTTCATTTTCTCTTATGGGAAACCTACGGACTAAAATTGAATTGCAGGGAATCAATTGTAATCATCATATCGATCTCTTCCTCTTAATCCTTGTTTTATTATTTCAATTTTGCTGCTGGAGACGATAAAAATAAACTAATTAATGGAGGAGATAACTCAAAATTTGATGAATTTATATTGTCTGTAATACTTATGGATATCCCTTTTGCAATATTTGTCGTTCTTTAAATCAGAGTTTTATTCCCAAATTTCTTACTGATAATCACTTAGTTTTCATTATTGTATTTTACAGTATTTCATATTAAGAGATATGGTGCAACAGACGAAAATTTATTAAGAAATATACATTATAGTGCTTTGGAGCAGACACAAATTGATGTCCAGGCACTAGAGGGTCAAATGGAACCAGAAGTTCTGCTAGCAGGCAGTATAGATGGCTCATTCTGGTATAAATGGAGTTGGAAATAGATATAGATGTATCTACATCCTCTTCCAAGTACAAGATGCCTCTGATTTCCTATTATTGTACTATAAATTCTAGTACTTTAGTTGGATCTACAATTTATTAACATGGGGCATTAATTGTTGGCATTTCTTTGTGTTTATCATATTTATTGGTGTCAAAATACAATATGCTGAAGTGTGTCATCTGTTACTCTATTTTGAGTAATGACCTCTAATTTGAAATGGTTGTGTCAATTCTTCCAGTGCTCATGCATCAGGGTTGGGTGACCTAAACATGCCATACTTCTTGTAACTTGTTGTCAAGTGCGATAAAAATTAGGTCTCCTTTTCAATTTTGTTGCGACATTGGAACCTCTACATGTCTTGCTCATCTTTTCGTTGTGCCAATGATCTGCTATGCTTTTTGGCGTTACCATCTAACATTACATATCCCTTCCTATTGTTGTATTGGAGCTGTAACAGCCCATTTTTCGGTGAAATTGGAACAGTAGTTTCAAGACCACAAATTTGATCTGAAAATAAAATTTATTTTTATTTTATTTTATGGTCCATATTATGTTAGAAAAGTCATTTGAAAATTTTGATATGGAAATTTTATCGATTATGTGTTTAATTAGGGAAAGAACTAAATCACATAAAATGCAAAAGTTGAATTCTAGTAGATATAAGGATTAAATAGCTGCTGTAATAGCCCATTTGTGCCAGGGCCTGAACAAACCAAAAAAATAAAAAAATAAAAAAAACCAAATGTCCATTTTTTTTTACAGTCTATTTACAGCCCAAAACAGACTACCCAAAACCCATTACACCTAGACCCAACAAAGACCCAAACCTATGGGGCCCCAAAAGGCCCAATACCCAAATAGAATCAGAAGCTAGGGTTTCTGAAACCCTAGGTGCCGCAGCTCCCAACACAGGCCTTTTGGTCGTGCCGCAATCAGTACGCAGATAGCGCTCCTCACCGCCTCATCTTCACCGTTCACCTGCAAAAGGAAAGAAAAATGGCAGAAAACAGCAAGTACAGAAGACAGTATCTTGGTATTTATTTTTTGATTTATTTATTGGGGCTATAAAAGCCCTGATGTAATCTGTAAAAAAGGACACGCATATAAAAAGCCGTATAGGTACAAGCGTGGCCGCTAAACTCCTCAAGTGCACTTTTAGGGAGGTTTTGAAATATGTTCAACGAAGGCGAGAGGTCTTCAACTGCTCTCCCGATCCCTTTCACCTAACCCTCGGATAGGTTTGAGTTCTGCGGGTAAAAGCACTATAGGCTCTACTTCATAGGGGGCCCTTCCTTCTGACTCCCATGTGTTGACCCGATACCGGGGAGGATCCGTGCTTTTTTTTTAAAAGGTCTAACTGCTCTATGGGCCCTTCCGCATTATTGCAATTTCATAATTATGTCCAATTTTCATTTTTCTTTACTTTCAATTTGGCCCAGAATTATGGCATTTGTTTCAATTTGGTCCTTAAGGCCATTTTAAGGTAGGAGATGGAACGACGTCGTTTAGGAGATAAGGCATAATTGCCTAATAGGTCCCTATAGTGTGACGCGCATTCTAATCTGGTCTTTTTACATTTTTACTCTGGATTTAATTTTTATTTCGATTTAATCCCTGTTTCCTTAATTTTTTTTAATCCTCTTTTATTTTTTAATCTTCTTATTTTTAATTACTTTAGCATTATATCAAATTATTTCATTTTTTTATATAGGTTTTTCTATTAAATTCTATATTATTTTTATATTTTAAAATTTGTATATTGTATATTATTTAAATTGATTTATTATTATTATAAAGTTTTCTATGTATTGTTTTTTTTAAATATATTATTTTTTATATACATCAAGTTGTTATATTATATATTTATTATAAGTTATCCCTTATACATATTTTTTTATATCCAAAGTTTTATATATTATTTTAAACATATATTTATTTTATTATATATATATATATATATATTCATTTTAGCTTTTGCCATATCATTTTTTACATACATGTTTTTAAAAAAAAGAAAAGAAAGTTTTGTTGTAGTATCTATTTATTATTTAGTATATGTCATTTATCTTATATTGTTATTTTATTTTTATACCTGATCTTGTATGCAAAGTTTCATATTTATTTTGTAGTTCTTATCTTTTGCATATTTTTTGTTATTAACTATTTTATATCTTTTATTTGTTTATCCCTGATCTTTTATCTGCTTATGATTTTTATGTTTGCTTTAGTATAATCATTTTATTTCCTGTATCATTCGCTATTTTACTTAATTCTTCCTCTTAATTATCTATGTTAGTATTAAATGTTAGTATATTATGTAATTTTCGTAAATTGTTTTTGGTATTTATGTTTTGCAATGTATTAATGCAGCATTTTACTCTAATCATTTTTAATAAAAAATACATTTTGCTAAATTAAAAATTTTTTTTAAACATACGTCGATACATAATATTTGGGGGCTTCGAGAAAAAATTGTACCCTAACTCACTGGGTTTCGATTTTTCTCGTTGAACTTAAGATATCAAGTATCCCTTTTTGAAAATCGAAACCCATAAGTTTCAAGTCAAAACTTATTCTCGGGAATTCGAGATGTTATATCCTAACTTATTGGATATGATGTTTTGTGTCTCGAGGTAAGGATTTTCTACAAATAAAGGCAAGCTTAGTTTCGAAGTCTTGAAATGATGCATCCTAATTCATTGGGTGTGACATTTTATTTCTTTGAGACAAGTGAGTCTTGGCTTTCTTACAAATAAAAGGATCGTATTTTAAAATTTTCAAATTTTTGACATTAGGACATTAATTAATCAATTAGATACCAATTTTTGGGCGTTACGAGGGTGCCAATCCTTCCTCGTCCGTAACCGACTCCCGAGCCCGTTTTCTCAAATTTCGTAGACCAAAATCATTGTTTTAATAAATCAAAATGTTTTTTATTGAAATGATCAATTTTAAGGTGACTCGATCACACCTCGAAAAAAGATTGGTGGCGACTCCCGTTTTCATTTTTTTAAAGTCGATTCCCGTTTTTCAAAAAATTTAAAAATGGTTTTGACAGCTTGGCGACTCCGCTGGGGACATAATAAGAGAGTCAAGCCGTAAAATTGATTATTTCCTATCGTTTTGTCTAAATTTGAAAATCCGATTTGAAAAATTATGATCCTGTTTACTGCATGTTATTCTAATCTTTTAAAGTATTTATGCATTGCATTGCATGACCATTGTGGTCACACCCTTTTAAGTGGGAGTGAGAAGCTACTGCTTCATGAGGTTTTCACCTCCGTGCAGGATAGTGAATCGCTTTCGGGATACATCAGTACCTATGTCTTCGTGAGATTTTCATCTCTGTGTAGCCATAGGGAAACGTATTCCCCTGAACTGAACTCGATCTGTATGAGCCTATAATGGGTGAGGATTGAGGAATCTACTGGTTCAGGTACCTCAACTTTAGAGCTAAACCACACGTAGAAAATGTAAGGACTCACCCTAAGTAGAACTATGCCAAACCTTAGTGATCACCTAGATAGGTATTTGTTTATTTGTTTTATGTTTTATTTCATGTTACTAACTGGTTGTGTTTTATTTTGATGCATGTCATTTCATATTTTAAAAGGTATCGATTCACGGTCAGTTACTAAGTTAGAAAGCTGGTTATGGAGAACGAATTTCTTGATAAAGTGGAAGACAATGCAGCTGTCCGCGTGTGGTCACAGCAAATGCAATTAGAGAAAGGGGATAGCCTAGCCGAAGGGTACACATCAGAATTATGGGACTACACTCGCATCAATGTAATGCAAAACAATCTCCAGGAATTAAGAGAAATATGGGATCGATGGAGTGACGAGACCAAGTAGTTGTTTTACCACAGCTATGAGGATTTTGCCGTATTTGTTTGACATTAAGGTAGACGAACATTTGTTTCGGGCCATCACCCAATATTGGAACCCTGCGTATAGTTGATTTACTTTTGGAAGGGTTGATTTGGTACCCACGGTGGAAGAGTATACAGTTCTATTGCATTGTCCCAAGATTCAAGTTGATAAAGCTTACTCAAGGGCTGCTAGTGTTCTGACCTTTTGGAGGAAATTAATGAGTATTACAGGGATGAGTGAACAATGGGTCATTGCCAGAATCAAGCAAAAAGGTGAGTGTAAGTGCATCCCATGGAAAGTTTTGAAAGATTTGATCCTGGTACATCCTGATATGAAAAAGAGAGTCGATGTTTTTGCTTTGAGTATATACAGATTAGTGATCTTCCCTAGGGCATTGGGATATGTGGATAAAACAGTCTCAGATATTTTTAATCGACTTGACAAACAGGTCAAACTTGTTCCTGCAATCTTGGCTAAGACATTTCGATCATTGAATTCATGTAGGAGAGCTGGGGAAGGCAGATTTATAGGATGTGTGCAATTGTTGTTGGTTTGGTTCCACAATCATTTCTGGAAGGTGGATAAGGTTTCTTATCGGGTCTTCTCAGAAAATTACTCCCCATTAAAAGAAATAGTGACCACCCTAAGAAGAGATGACATATCAGAAGAAAATTGGATAGCGCTTCTACGAAATCTCCAAGAAGAAGACGTTGAGTGGAGAGCTCTCTGGATGGTTCCTAATGAAGTGCTGTACCAGTGTGGGAGTTTTGATTGGGTCCCTCTACTTGGAATTTGGGGAGCCATTGGATATACACCTTTGCTCATACTGAGGCGATACAGATCAAGGCAGTTCATACCAGCTACACATGGGTTGGCTCAATGTGAGTGTTCGTATAAGGGAGATAGCTACAAAAAAAGGGGTTAAGGAGATTTCTAATGCTTGGAATCAGACTCGTCGTATGAAGAGAGTGGGCGTATGTCCAATGACGACCCCAGAGTATAATGGATGGTGGAGTAGAAGAGTCAATGACAATATCCCTGTGCCAAGTGAAGAAGACGCTCGATCGATCGAAGAGTATTTACGAGTGGTCCCATCAAAATTAGAGATTATAAAACAAGATTTCAAAAGGAGGAGTTTAGAGCTCGGAAAGAGAATAGAGAAGTTGGAAGAAGAAAAAATGTACCTGAGATTAGATGTGGATATTTAGAAATTAGAGGCCGAAAAATTAAGAAAAGGGAAGAAAAGGGTCAAGGAAGATCTGGATAGCCTAAAGATAGAATATAATAAGCTACGTTTATCAATGAAAAGTTTGGATTGGGGAAGACTTCGAAACAGTGGCAACATGAGATTCTAGAGGAAAAGGCCAAACCTGACCATTGGGAGAGGAAGTTCCAAGAAATGTAGGCGTGAAACGAGGCCCTAGAAAGGAGTTTGGCAGAAAGCCAGAAGGAGAAATGTGGATTAAAGGCTAGAATGGCTGAACTGGGACGGTCTCTTCATTACTATCAAAGCCGTAATTCTGCAATCAAGCTAAAGTCAAGTCTGAACAAGATTGAGGAAATGAAGGGCAAGATCGAAAAATTAGAATCGGCATTACAAAATTGTGAACTCCGAATCGAGCTTCTTGAAGCAAGAGAAGGGCATTGGAAAGAAGAGCTTCACCATTCTCATGATCAAGTTAGAAATAGGGATTATCTCATGGGTGAAGCCATAGCTCAGACTCGAGAGGTAGCCGATCATTTACAGACTTTGGCAGTACAGGCTGATACGTTGAGCATGAAATACGAGCTATAGTCAGATCGTGGTCAAGAGCTAGCCTTGTTGTTTAGGAAAGTTAAGACTTTGGGCATTAGGGCGAAACCATATTTGTAGTCCGTTTTTTGTAAAGAATTTTTTTTTCTAATAAAGTTTTTTAAATGAAATTGAATCTGAATCGATGCCTTTTTGCATTTATGCATTTACATTACATCGCATCATATGCATTTAATTCTATAGAAAGACCCTAATTAGTTGAAGTTATTACAGAGAGAGAGAAAGAGAGAGAGAGAAGGAAAAGTTAATCTGGAAACTAAACACCTTTATGGTACACGTGCTAAGACAAAAAATATTTATCAAAGGCTCAAACAGTTCCAGAGAGACATGCAAGATCAGCTGCAAGAGCAGTTGGCAAAGATCCAACAAGATATGAGGGAACAAATGATAGAAGCCCAAAGAAATATGGGGGCTCAAATGACTCAGCTACTGAATGGGGCAATGGACAAGGGAAACGGTTCCATGACTAATACTGGAAAAGACAATGAGGATTATCCTCCGGGTTTTACCCCACCACATGCACAACCTGAAGCATATCCTCAAAGGCCATCTGTTACAATTAGGCCTCAACAAGGTCAAGCTGATACTGGGGTGCCTATAAATGTCCGACTTGGCTCAGGATCTAAGCCAGGAGATAACCTGCTAATCCTGTTATCCCTGATTTAGATATAACAGAGAGGGAAGGGACTAGAATTGAATTACTGAGGCAGTTAGAGGACCGTTGTAGATGGTTAGAAGAAAAGTTCAATGCCTTGGAAAATGCTGATAATCACCATAGAATTGATGCTAAAGACTTGAGCCTGGTTCCAAATTTGGTGCTTCCTCACAAGTTCAAAATGCCAGAATTCAAAAAGTACAATGGGACTAGCTGTCCTGAAGCCTATATTACCATGTTTTGTAGATGGATGACTGGGTATGTTAATAACGACCAACTGTTGATCCATTGTTTCGAAGATAGCTTGGTGGGGGCAGCGTCCAAGTGGTACAATCAATTGAGCTATGCTAGAATTAATTCCTGGAGAGACCTAGCACAAGCATTTATGAAACAATACAATCATGTGACAGACATGACGCTTGACAGAGTCACCTTGCAAAACATGGAGAAGAAATCAAATGAAAGTTTCAGGCAGTATGCGCAAAGATGGAGGGAAGTTGCCATGCAAGTTCAACCACCACTCCTAGAAAAGGAAACTACGATGCTTTTTATCAATACTTTAAAGGCTTTATTCATCATTCACATGATAGGAAGTACCACAAAGAGCTTTGCGGATATAGTAATGGCAGGAGAAATGATTGAAAATGCCATAAGGGGTGGCAGGATAGAAGTAGGGGAAAACACCAAAAGGTCAGCCCCAAGGAAAAAGGAGAATGAGGTGAATAATACGAGCATATATAACAAGGGGTACTCGAAAGCAATTACTATTAGCCAACCAAAAGTAATCACCGCTGGGCAACAAGGTTCGATAAGGCAAGAATCAGGTACAAAGAAAAACTCTAAAAAGCTCCAATTTACGCCAATCCCAATGACGTGTAGGGAGTTGTATCAAAGTTTATTTGACGCACACGTGGTGTCCCCCATTTTATCTAAAACTGTTACATCCCCTATATTCCAAATGGTATAATTCAAATGCTCAATGTGACTATCATGCGGGAATACCGGGGCATTCAATAGAAAACTGCACTGCTTTAAAAAAAGTAGTCGAGAGACTTATTAAGATGGGGATTTTAAAATTTGACAATACACCAAGTGGAGAAAATTCATTACCTAACTAGGGAGATAATTGGGGTAAATGCGATTGATAAAGATATTGTGAGAACGATCAAGGAGGATATTGCAGAGGTAAAAAACCCGTTGAGAACTGTCTGGAGAGAAATGGTAGGAAGAGGATTGATATAGTCAAATTCTATGGAAGGATGCGAATGAGTAAGGGACTATTGTGAGTTCCACAAAGCAGAAGGGCACGAAATCCAGGAATGTGTTGAGTTCAGGATCTCGGTGCAAAGCCTTATGGACAATAAGGAATTGGAATTTTATGAAGAAGGCTCAGGGGGAGGAAGTATATGCGTGACAAAAGGAGAATTGGCAAACCAAAAATTCAATTATCCGAGGATCAACATCACCCGACCAAGAAACATGGAAGGAGGAACACAAATAGCGCCAAAGGTCGTAATCCAGAAACATGTTTCCTTTCCTTATAAGGATAACAAAATGGTACCTTGGAATTACGACTATAATGTGACAATACCAGGAGGGGAAATCCTAGTTAGCGATTCCAATGAGGACCAAAATGAAGGATTTTACACACGTAGTGGAAGGTGTTACGACTCAGTAAACGTCAGAACAGAACTGGTGAAATCAAAGACTTGGGCAGTTGAACGAGAGAAAGGACCTGAGGCACTTATCAATGAACCAGTAAAGGAAGAAGAGGCTAAAGAATTTATGAAATTCTTGAAGCACAATGAATACAGTGTGGTAGAGCAACTGCGCAAACAACCGGTTCGCATATCAGTGCTAGCATTGCTTTTTAGCTCAGAAGTACATCGCGAGGCATTGATGAAAGTGTTGAGTGAGACCTATGTTACTAAAGATATATCTGTCAATAAACTTGACTATCTGGTTAGTAATATAAGTGCCAAAAACTTTATTTATTTCAGTGATGATGAAATTCCACCTGGGGGCATGGGATCGACTAAGGCTTTGCACATCACTACTCGTTGCAAGGGATATACTCTGCCAAGTGTGTTAATCGATAATGGATCAGATTTGAATGTCTTACCATTGTCTACGCTGAATAGATTGCCTATAGACAGTGGATTTTTTGGTGATGGATATCAAGCCCTCCTACAATTGCTTGTTGGGAAGACCCTGGATTCATTCGGCAGGGGTAGTGCCCTCATCACTGCACCAAAAATTGAAACTAGCAACAGAAGGTTGGCTAGTTACTATAAATGCAGAGGAGGACATCATAGCAACTGTTACCAACGACGCGCCATATTTAGAGGCACATGAGGAGGCCACTGAGTGTTCCTTTCGATCTTTAGAGTTCATGAACGCAACATTCATTTTGGAAGGGAATGAGGTTCCGGTGCCTAGGATATACAGGACCACGAGAATGGGCTTGCAAATGATGGTGGGGAAAGGAGCCTTACCGGGAAAAGGATTGGGTAGACATCTCCAAGGTGGGATTTAGGTTTCGATGCTGAAAGAGAAAAAAGATCATTTTGGCTTGGGTTTCAGGCCAGATGCCATACAAAGGAAGAAAGAGATGGAAAAGAAGCAGGAGAGAAGGAAAGCACGGTTGAGTGGGGAAGAAGTCAAGTGGGAATTAATGGCATTCCCTCACATATCCCAGACTTTTGTATCAAGAGGCTCTGAGACAGGATTGTTGAGAAATGAAAACCTCCATATCAATGCCATACATGAGGAAAGAACTGAACGAAGAAACTTGTTAGGCATTCGTCCTTATGAACCTGGAAGTGTTTTGAACAACTGGACTGCAGAGGAACTTCTTGTAGTTTTTAGAGATTATACAGAGTAATGTTTAGAACACACTTGTTGTTTTTAAAGCCTAGAAGCAATAATATTTCATTTGTGAAATAGGCTCATGTTCAGACATCTTCGTTTCAATAAAATACATCTTTGATGATCAATTTGAGCAAATATTCTTTCATTCTTTTGATCTTCTAACTTCCTTATAAATTTTTATATTATTCTCATTCATATCATGTGAATAGTTGTTCTTGAATTCATTTGTTCTTTGTACATTTCTTTGTGCCTACCATAGGTCTCTAGATATCAATGACATGAGCAATGATATTATAGATTCAGAGTTCTCTTTTGAGTAAGACGTGCGTTTAGAAGAATCTCAGGATTTTGAAGATGACAGAGATTGTGACTTGCCTTTGAATTTGTTAAGGATGGTAGAACAAGACGAGAAACAAATTTTACCCCATAAAGAGGTGGTGGAGAATGTAATCTTAGAGGAAGGGAAAGTAGTGAAAATTGGAATGCACATAGCCGAAGAGACAAATCAAAACCTCATTGAGTTACTGCGAGAATTCAAAGACATTTTTGCATGGTCATACCAAGATATGTCTGGGCTAAGTACTGATATTGTAGTGCATCGCCTTCCCATAAGAGAATAATGCAAGCCAGTTCAGCAAAAGCTACGAAGGATGAGGCCTGATGTGGTGTTAAAAATAAAAGAGGAGGTCCAGAAACAGATTGATGCTGGTTTTCTACAAGTGGTCAAATACTCAGAGTGGGTTGCCAATATTGTTCCTGTCCCTAAGAAGGATGGAAAGGTTCAGATGTGTATAGACTACAGGGACTTAAATAAGGCCATCCTAAAGGACAATTTGCCATTGCCTCATATTTACACGTTGCTGGATAATACGGTGGGAAACTCATTGTTTTCTTTCATGGATGGTTTTTCGGGATACAATCAGATAAAGATGCATCTTAAAGATATGGAGAAAACTACTTTCATAAAATTGTGGGGTACCTTTGGTTATAAGGTGATGCCATTCGAGCTAAAGAATGCAGGAGCAACATATCAAAGGGCCATGGTAACCTTATTCCATGACATGATGCACAAAAAGATTCAAGTGTATGTTGATGACATGATCGCCAAATCTCGAACAGAAAAAGAACACATTGAAGTTTTGAAGAAGTTGTACTTTTGGAGCTCGGTCAGGGAAATTGCTGGGCTTCTTAGTCAGTGAGAGAGGAATCGAGGTTGACTCAGATAAGGTCAAAACTATACAAGAATTGCCTCCACCACGCACTCAAAAAAAAGTTCGAGGTTTTCTTGGAAGGTTAAATTACATTGCTCAGTTTATTTCACAATTAACTAAGAAATGTGATCCCATATTTCGTATTCTTAAGAAACACAATCAAGGCGTATGGGACGATGAGTGCCAGAAAGCTTTTGACAAAGTCAAACAATATCTGTCAAATGCCCCAGTACTATCTTTGCGTAATCCAGATAGGCCGTTAATACTGTATTTGATAGTGTTCAATAACTCCATGGGATGTGTGCTTGGTCAGCATGATGAGTCAAGAAGAAGAGAAAAGGCAAAAAGTTCACTGAGTGTGAAATTAGATATTCTTCAATTGAGAGATTGTGTTGTGCATTGATTTGGAAAACTCGGAGGTTGATGCAATATATGCTATATCATACAACCTGGCCAATTTCGAAACTTGACCCATTAAAGTATATGATGGAGTCAACTGCTCTGAATGGAAGGATGGCAAGGTGGCAGATTTTGCTTTTTGAATTTGATATAGTCTATGTGAACCAAAAGGCTATAAAAGGGAGCGCAATAGTAAAATTTTTGGCTGAACCAAAAGGCTATAAAAGGGAGCGCAATAGTAAAATTTTTGGCTAGTAGGGCTTTAGAAGGTTATGAACCTTTGAGCTTTGACTTCCCCAATGAAGAGCTAATGTATGTGGCAACTAATGAAGAGTATCCATGGAAGCTAAACTTTGATGGAGCATCAAACGCTTTAGGAAATGGAGTTGGGGTAGTCTTGGTATCCCCGAGTGGAGATCATTATCCATTCACATGCAAATTGGATTTTGATTGCACAAACAATATGGCAGAGTATGAAGCATGGATCATGGGAATTCGAGTAGCTGTAGAGCGTAAAATCAGTGTACTAGAAGTATATGGAGATTCTGCATTAGTGATTTACCAACTTAAAGGTGAATTGGAGACAAGAGACCCCAAACTGATTGATTACCGAAAAATAGTTTTGGGATTGATTGAGGAGTTTGATGACATCACTTTTAATTATATCCCACGTGATGAAAAGTAGATAGCAGATGCTTTGGCAACTCTGGCTTCTATGATTAAAGTAAACAAACCAGAACATATGAGACCTATTCAGATGCGTATTTTTGAAGTTCCAGCTCATTGTTGTAACATGGAAGAGGAGGAAAAGGATGACTGCCCTTTGTATCATGATATATTGGGATACGTAAGAAATTGTGAGTACCCTGATCATGCAACTGAGAATGACAAAAGAACATTAAGAAGATTAGCCTGTGACTATGTTTTGGATGGGGATATCTTGTACAAAAGAAGGAAGGATCAAGTACTATTGAGATGTGTTAACGCTGTTGAAGCTAGGAAAATTTTGGAAGAAGTTCATGAGGGCGTTTGTGGAACACATGCTAATGGATTCACAATGGCTAGACAAATATGAGATTCGGATACTATTGGTCCACCAGGGAAGGAGATTGTATCAACTATGTCAAAAGATGTCATAAATGCCAGATTTACGGAGACAAATTTCACGTACCACCTTCACCTTTGCATGTTATGCCTTCTCCATGGCCTTTTTCCATGTGGGGCATGGATGTCATTGGGCCGATCTCACCGAAGCCTCGAATGGGCATCGATTCATCTTTGTGGTTATTGACTACTTCACGAAATGGGTGGAGGCTGCTTCATACGCTAGTGTTACTAAGTTAACAGTTAGTCGGTTCTTGAAGAAGAAAATTATATGTCGATATGGAATGCCCAAGAGGATCATATTAGATAATGCATTGAACTTGAACAACAGCATGGTAGCATAAGTCTGTAGCCAATTCAAGATCAAACACTACAACTCATCTCTGTATCACCCAAAAATGAATGGGGCAGTGGAAGTGACCAATAAAAACATCAAGAAGATAATAGGGAAAATGACTGAGACTTATAAGGATTGGCATGAGAAATTACCATTTGCACTCTATGCTTATCGAACATCCATCAGAACTTCTACTGGGGCAACTCCTTTCTTATTGGTTTATGGGATGGAGGCAGTTCTACCTATTGAAGCAGAGATATCTTCTCTTCGATTTTTTTCAGAGATAAAGCTGGGTGAAGCGGAATGGATCTAGTCTCGATATGATTAGTTGAACTTGATTGAGGAAAAGAGGCTAAAGGTTATTCGTCATGGTCAGATGTACCAAAAATGAATGATGCGAGCCTATGATAAAAAAGTCCGCCCAAGAGAATTTCATGAGGGGGACCTTATATTAAAAAAGATCCTTCTCATACAAAGGGATTTCAGAGGAAAATGGATTTCGAATTGGGAAGGGCCATATGTGGTGAAGAAGGCTTTCTCTAGAGGTGCACTAATTTTGACCGAAATGGATGGGAAAAGCTTACCCAATCCTGTGAATTCGGATTCAGTCAAAAAATATTTTGCTTAAAAAGGAGAAGAGGCCAAGGTGAAAACCCACAAAGGGCACTTTGAGACTTCAAAAAAAAAAAAAAGAGGAGAGGCCTAGGCGAAAACCCGTAAAGGGCGCATTGAGACCAATGGGGTTTTGAGTTGAAAACCCGAAAAGGGTGGCTCAAATTTTGAATGGGCATGCAGTGATCTTGCTATACCTGAATCAACAAGAGATGAAGTATGTTACATATCAGGGCATCAACAAAGTACTTTGGATCTTCTAAACACATGTTAAGCTCAAAGCAGTCTTCATGGAGTTTGTATATAGAAGCCCAATCTGCGATATCTAGGGCAACTGGTCTTTGTCCTATTCATATCAATTTACTATCTTTGGATTTTGTTTTTTCTTCTCAAAGATGTTTTCTCAATTAATTTCCCTTTTAATGATAATTCATTCAGTTCGAACTATCCTGAAGATCAATTTATGTGTTGTCCATTATTACTATTCATAATGTTGCATTGAAACAATGATTGATGAACTAACAATATTTTCACAAAAGAAGTTCTACATATTACTTTGGAAATTTCTAGACAATACAAGAAACTGAAACTGAACAATTGTTTAGAATTTCCATGTACATGGATTGGAAATATTTGAGAAAGAATGGTCTAGATAGAAATTATTTCTCTGAATTCTCTGTCCAATTGGTAATTGGACAAAACAACGAGTTGTTGTGACAAAAATAAGCAATGCCATTTTACAAGCATATTCATTGGGTCATAACATTCGGGGAATAGTGTGACAAACCAAATTGATGGGGAAAAGTTCAAAACTCCTGAACTGCGGTGGAATGGAGTGGAGTTGAAATAAATCCTCTACCCTTAAATTGCAGTAGGGGCGGACTAAAAAGTTTCGATTCCCAGAAATCATGGTGGGATGGCTTGAAGGTGATACAAGCCTTGTGTCCCCAATGTTCAAGTAGAGCGGACTTTGAAATTACCATGAGGTAAATTATTCGAGCAGAATATGAATGATATTTCGAGAGGAATGAAGATGAAGAACAAATGAGTGATGACACCTTGAGTAGGAATCATACTCATAACATTTCTGCATTCATATATCATAGCGTGTCTAATTAGGAGCATTTGACTCATTTCGATCAGGGCATCCTAATCATTCGGCATAAGCATATACCCATTCTACAGGTCATGTCCTCTATAGGACAATATAGTAGGGTAGATTGACACTTTCAGCCTTGCCTACCTGAAGTTATAGCGGAGCAGACTGAAGACAACAGATCTTATTTTCCTGAAGTTACAGGAAGTAGATCGAAGACACCAGCCTTGTCTTCCTGAGTTTGCAGTGGAGCAGGCTAAAAGATAGCAGATCATGCCTTATTGTGGTTTCAGTGAAGCAGATCGAAGGCACCAGTCTCATCTCCCTGAGTTTCTAGTGGAGCAAACCAAAAGATAGCAGATCCTGCCTTCCTGAGTTTGCAGTAAAGCAGATCGAAGACACTAGCCTTGTCTTCCTGAGTTTGCAGTGGAGCAGGCTAAAAGATAGCAGATCATGCCTTCTTGAGGTTGCAGTGAAGCAGATCGAAGACACCAGTCTTGTCTCCATGAGTTTGCAGTGGAGCAGACCAAAAGATAGCAGATCCTGCCTTCCTGAGTTTGCAGTGAAGCAGATCAAAGACACTAGTCTTGTCTCCCTATGTTTGCAGTGGAGAAGACTAAAAGATAGCAGATCCTGTCTTCCTGAGTTTGCAGTGAAGTAGATCGAAGACACCAGTCTTGTCTCCCTGAGTTTGCAGTGGAGTAGACCAAAAGATAGCAGATCATGCCTTCCTGGGGTTGTAGTGAAGCAGATCGAAGACACTAGTCTTGTCTCCCTGAGTTTGCAGTGGAGCAGACTAAAAATATCAGATCTAGCCTTCCTGAAGTTGTAGTGAAGCAGATCGAAGACACTAGTCTTGTCTCCCTAAGTTTGCAGTGAAGCAGACTAAAAATAGTAGATTTGGCCTTCCTGAAGTTGCAGTGAAGCAGATCGAAGAAATTAACCTATCTCCCTGAAGTTATATCGAAGTAGACTGAAGACAGCAAATCTTATTTCCCTGACAATGTAGTAGAACAGATTAAAGCTACAAATTATAGCAAGACTTAGCTCCTTGAAGTTGCAGTGGAGTAGACTAAAGATTACAAACCTTATCTCTCTGAAATTGCAGTGGAGTGAATCAAAGCGACAATTCCTATGCCCCTGAAGATGTAGTGGATTGGAATGAAGCGACTTGACAAGACCGGGCAAAATTGGTCCTTTCATAATCTTTGCTCTATTTTCATTACACGACAATGAGCAAAGAGGAGCAGCTGTAATAGCCCATTTGTGTCCGGGCCCGAACAAGCCAAAAAAAAATAAAAAAATAAAACAAATGTCCAGTTTTTTTACAATCCATTTACAACCCAAAACAGACTACCCAAAACTCATTACACCCAGACCCAACAAAGACCCAAACCTACGGGGCCCAAAAGGGCCCAATACTCAAATAGAATCAGAAGCCTAGGGTTTCTGAAACCCTAGTTGCAGCAGCTCCCAACATAGGCCTTTGGTCGCGTCGCAATCAGCGCGCAGATAGCGCTCCTCACTGCCTCATCTTCGCCGTTCACCTGCAAAAGGAAAGAAAAATGGCAGAAAAACAGCAGGTACAAAAGACAGTATCTTGGTATTTATTTTTCGATTTATTTTTTGGGGCTATAAAAGCCCTGATGTAATCTGTAAAAAGAAAACGCATATGCACAAAAAAGGACAGAAATAAGAATACAGAATCTTCAAAAGCCATAAGTGATTTCCGACAGTTTTATTTCGTTTAGTTTTTTTATTTTATTTTCGATATATATGAAGACATACAAATCATTTTTTTTCCTTCTAACACTACTAGAAATAAGAGAAAAGAATTTACCTTTCGATTCGTGTTGAGAAACGAAAGTTTCTAGCCTCCGGCCTCCGTATATGGCGTTTACGGTGGTGCGTGTGGCGCGTGTGGCGATGGTTCATAAGTCCGATGACTGGAATCTAAACGGAGGAAGGGAGGATTTGAGAGGATTTTTTATTTTTTTTAAAAAAAACAGATTCAAATGATTTTTTTTTAATAAAAGTAGCTTATATAGCAATATAGAAATGACGCCGTTTTCGCTTAAGTAAATAAGCACTAAAACGACGTTGTTTATAGGCTAAGATCCGCGTGTTGACCCGATACCAGGGGAAGATCCGCGCGTTTTTTTTTAAAAGGTCTAATTGCTCTATGGGCCCTTCCGAATTATTGCAATTTTATAATTATGTCCAATTTGCATTTTTCTTTACTTTCAATTTGGCCCAGAATTATGGCCTTTGTTTCAATTTGGTCCTTAAGGCCATTTTAAGGCAGGAGATGGAACGACGTCGTTTAGGAGAAAAGGCATAATTGCCTAATAGGTCCCTACAGTGTGACGCGCATTCTAATCTGGTCCTTTTACGTTTTTACTTTGGATTTTATTTTTATTTCTATTTAATTCTTGTTTCCTTAATTTTTTTAATCCTCTTTTATTTTTTAATCTTCTTATTTTTAATTGCTTTAGCATTATATCAAATTATTTCATTTTTTATATAGGTTATTCTATTAAATTCTATATTATTTTATATTTTAAAATTTGTATATTGTATATTATTTAAATTGATTTATTATTATAAAGTTTTCTATGTATTGTTTATTTTAAATATATTGTTTTTTATATACATCAAGTTGTTATATTATATATTTATTATAAGTTATCCCTTATACATATTTTTTTATATCCAAAGTTTTATATATTATTTTAAACGTATATTTATTTTATTATTATATATATATATATTCATTTTAGCTTTTGCCATATCATTTTTTACATACATGTTTCTTAAAAAAAAGAAAAGAAAATTTTGTTGTAGTATCTATTTATTATTTAGTATATGTCATTTATCTTATATTGTTATTTTATTTTTACACTTGATCTTGTATGCAAAGTTTCATATTTATTTTGTAGTTCTTATCTTTTGCATATTTTTTGTTATTAACTATTTTATATCTTTTATTTGTTTATCCCTGATCTTTTATCTTCTTATTATTTTTATGTTTGCTTTAATATAATCATTTTATTTCCTGTATTATTCGCTATTTTACTTTATTCTTCCTCTTAATTATCTATGTTAGTATTAACTGTTAGTATATTATGTAATTTTCGTAAATTATTTTTGGTATTTATGTTTTGTAATGTATTAATGCAGCATTTTACTCGAATCATTTTTAATAAAAAATACATTTTGCTAAATTACAAGTTTTTTTTAAAAAAATACAGCGATACATAATATTTGGGGGCTTCGAGAAAAAATTGTATCCTAACTCACTGGATTTCGATTTTTCTCGTTGAACTTAAGATATCAAGTATCCCTTTTTGAAAATCAAAACCCATAAGTTTCAAATCAAAACTTATTCTCGGGAATTTGAGATGTTATGTCCTAACTTATTGGATATGATGTTTTGTGTCTCGAGTTAAGGATTTTCTACAAATAAAGGCAAGCTTAGTTTCAAAGTCTTGAAATGATGCATCCTAACTCATTGGGTGTGACATTTTATTTCTTTGAGACAAGTGAGTCTTGGCTTTCTTACAAATAAAAGGATCGTATTTTAAATTTTTCAATTTTTTTGACATTAGGACATTAATTAATCAATTAGGTACCAATTTTTGGGCGTCACGAAGGTGCTAATTCTTCCTCGTGCGTAACTGACTCCCGAGCCCGTTTTCTCAAATTTCTTAGACCAAAATCATTGTTTTAATAAATCAAAATGTTTTTTATTAAAATGATCAATTTCAAGGTGACCCGATTACACCTCGAAAAAAGATTGGACGCAACTCCCGTTTTCATTTTTTTAAAGTCGATTCCCATTTTTCAAAAAAAAATTAAAAATGGTTTCGACAGCTAGAGACTTCAAAACTTGAGGTCCTTATATGGTAATTAGACCATTAATGAAAGTATGTAGATATTTTAAGATGACTCATACATGGAAAATTTTAAAAATGGTAGGGACTAAATTGAAATTGAACTAAATTAATTAATTAAAAAGATGAAAAGAAAATATCATCATATTTTTTCTCATCTTCTTCCCCAAAAATATATGGAAACTCTAGGAGAGAGAGAAGAAACTTTCATGGCCAAATTGGGTAAGTTTTCTCGACCCGTTTTTAGTAATTTTGATATTTTTGAAACCGGGATAGTCTAATCTATCTATTTGGGGGATTAATTTGAAAAGTTATCAAAGTATAAAATTTGGGTCATGGATGAATATGCTGGAAATATGAAATTTATGGTAGAAAATGAAAGGTTGTTGATAGATAAACAACTTTTACAAAGTGATTTTTGATGAAAACATGATTTAGGGACTAAAATGTAAAGTTGTAAAATTGAAGAAAAATGCTGAATTTTTATGAATACATGTGCTGTAAATTTTTTCATGGGATTTTGGTTAGGCTTGGAATAGGGAGTAAATTGCACAAGTTTCATTTTCCGGCCTAGGGACGAAATTGGAATTTATGAAAAAGTTAGAGACAAAATGGTAATTTTGCCTAGGATGTAAATTGAGTCCAAATGAATATGATATATGTGAATTTGATGTTAAATTTACTCGTATAGATCCGGATAGACCAAATTCGGAGTTCGAACGAGGAAAAGAGGAAAATGTTGGATTAGTAGATGTTTGTACACGAACCTTTGTAGAGGTAAGTTCGTGTAACTAAATTGTGTTTATTTACATGCTTGCATTGATTGTGTTTATGTAAATTGTATAAATTTCATGAATATGTGAAATGATTGCATATCCGATCGAGCCCAATAAATAAAAACGTTTAAATTAAATGATAATGCCCGATAGATGATAAAGGATAAACGCTGAAAATGTTACTTTTATACTTGGAATGGATGTGGAATGTGATCATTTGAATTATTTGGATGTTATAGATGTATGAAATAATCACATACCAGAAAATGCTTGAAAATGTTAAATCCTGTTTGAATAAATGAAAATCGATGGATAAATGTATGGGGCCCTGCATTTGTTGCAACATGGATTTAGCTCGGACGAGTAATCCTAATGACTTCATTACGGAAAGGATTTAGCTCGGATGGGTAACCCTGATATAAGTCCTTTCGAGCATATGTTGTTGATTGGATTTAGCCCGGACGAGTAATGCAAGTCAAACTCTCTAAAGCATATGTCATAAAAAGGATTTAGCCTAGACTGGTAATCCTGTTGTATACATGTGTGGCTCAAGAGAGTGTACTCTCTAAAATTGTACCTTATGGATACTATTGGACATGAGTTGACGGATTCTGATTTGTACACCGCGAGTGTACTACCGGTGTATCCATTGATTTTTTAGATAAATTCAATTGGTAAAACTCTTGACATGAAAATATATGAATAAGAAATGAGTTATTACATGTATCTACCTAAAATACACGAAAATGATGATATGTGAGAATTGATACATAGAAATATGAGACGATGATATTTGTACTTGGAATTTGGTTGATAAATATAAGTTCATCATTGATTATAGACTTGTACACCTTGAGTGTACTACTACTTGTGTGACCTTAATATTTCGAATAATATGAGTAAAGTCCTGACATGAAATAATCTGAACTCAAAATGAACTACTATGAAACTATATTTGTAATAATAAAAGATGATTTATACATGTTAAATGAATACATGTTGTGGAAAGCATATGTGCATGGAAACTTGGTTGTTGTTGAGCTCATGCATGTCTTGATGTTATTATGGGTTATATGACTAATAGGGGAAATGAGGATGTGTGTAGGGCTTGAGGTCAAATTGATTGAATATGGCTTACATAGTTACTTCAAAATAGGATGAATGGTAAGTTAAGTATCATGTTATACGAACTTACTAAGCATTACATGCTTACTCAGTTTTATTTCCCTGTTTTAGAGTAAGCCGGAAGCTCGTTGGATTGGAAGCTTGATGGGGATCACTCACACTATCCATCGGCCGATGTCGGTACAATATGATAAATTAGTTATGGTTGTAATGACATGTATAGGTTATATTGACCATATTGGCATGTAAATGTAAATGATTGTTGTAAACTAGCCATTGGAATGGCTAGTGATGATTATGTTTTGGTATATGTATGTATGTAATAAGTTCATTTTATGGATAACATAAGTGTTTATTATTGATTGACTGAGAAAGGTTAAATGAGTATTGATAAACCGTAAAAGTAACATATTTTAATCCCACATTTAACATACTTTTGGATGATTTATCCTTCGATTTATATAAAAAGGTGCTTGTAATCCTTTCTTTTCATGTCTTATACCCAGGAAAGCACCCGAGGATGAAAAGAACACAAAATGGGCCCAAAACGGAGTAAATGGGCCTTAGCACGAAATTGACACAGCCTGGCCCAAATCACACACGACCGTGCCTCACCGATCTCCCAGAGCAAGGCCTCAACCCCGCCTCACACGGCCATGCCTCAAGTTAGAAATCTGAACACGGTCTAAAGTTGATCCACACGGGCGTGTGCCATGGCCGTGCCTCTGTCACTGGAAAGAGCAATTTCAGTAGGAAAAGTATACTTAGGGAGAAAGAATCGCATTCCAAGAGCCTATATATATCCCCCAAGTACCACCTTTGAAGGGCGTCAAAGCTAGGCCAAAGAGCCAAGCCGGAAAGGTCAGAGTTTAGGGAATTTCTCGAAGATAGCCAGTGGACCCATCCCAAGAAGCCAGAATTATACTCAAGACGGCTAATTTTTCCTTCAATTCCTTCAGGGGGTTTTAGGGATTTCTTATGTTTTGTTTTATCTTTTCTCTTGAGATGTTTTATTTATTTGTCATGAACTAAACCCTTCAGATACCTGAAGGGGATGAAACCTAGATGAATCTTATTATTTGATTTCTAAATTATATGATAATTACTTGGTTTGTTCTTAATTATGTTGCTTAATCCAAATCTGATATGCTTAGGTGGAGGAGGAATAGACCTTGCCTAAGAGTAGATCTAGCATAATTAAGCGAAGTTGATCGAACGCCTAGAGATAGGGTTACGAGATTTTGCCGGATTAGGGTGAAACCTAATATGGGAATCCACAGATCGATTTACTGTTATTCTAGGGGGTTATTATAAGTGAACGAGAGTTCCATTAATTAACCTAGGGTTAGACGTTATTCGCCTCGAGAGAGGGTTTAATATAGGTTAGAGAGTCCTATGGATCAAGCTAAGTAAAGAAATCATATGGTTCAGTGTTAGGTAACAAGTGAAGTCTAGATGGATTCTTCCTGAGGGTATCGTCATAATCAACTGAGTTTTTCTTCAAGTTATTTTCCAATTCGTTCTTTTTGTCTTGTGTCTTTAGCTTAGTAGTCGTTAATATTAGATTAAAGAAATTTCACTATATTTTTAAGGCTAAATAATAAAAAGGAAGTTAGTATTAGTACTTTTAAGTTCCTTTGGGTTCGACAATCCGGTCTTGCCTAAGCTATACTACTGTTCGATAGGTACACTTGCCTTTAATCGTTGTCAGAGTTAGTTTCCAGGTTTGATCACATTCATTATAAATTTTAAAGCTCTGATTTCAGCGATCAAGTATGCTATTGAAAGGTAAGATTAAAAGCATGAATTCATGTAACAATATATCATGCTAGATGTTATAAATTGCTTGAATTCAATGCTTGTATTGGTTGGTATTTGGATGTAAGCTTGGTGCAATAACTTGTTGAAAATTCTGGGAGAGAAATAAAACTAGAAATGGCTTTATGTTGTCCACAAGGGCAGACACACGAGCGTGTGTCTAGATCGTGTCTGACACACGGCCGGGTACATGGGCGTGTAATTAGGCCGTGTCCCCTGCACCTTAAATTTTGAGAAACAAAATACTCAGAATTGAGCATGCGGGTAGAGACACGAGCGTGTGTCTCAGCCGTGTGTGCTACACGGCCTAGAACACGAGCGTGTGTCTTGGCCGTGTGAAACCTGCACCTAATTTATAATTGAATTAATTAACCACACGGCTAGCACACGAACGTGTGGCATGGCCGTGTGCGCAAGTCAAAGAGTTACACAGGGTCGAACATGGCCGATAGCACGGGCGTTGTAACACCCCTTACCCGTGTTCAACATCGAAACAGGGTACGAGGCGTTACCGGACAATAACACTTGCAACTGAACAAGTTCAAGGCATAAATTTCGTTTAAAATTTAAAAAATTTATCTTATATCATCAAGTCCCTAAAATGGGCCTACGAGGCCCAAAATAGGCTTTAAGACCGATTTAGGACTAAACCGAAAACTTTTAAAACTATTGAAACATTTAAAAGATTTCCTTGTTTTGGAGAGTCACACGCCCGTGTGGGCAGGTCGTGTGGTTACATCCGCCCGTGTGGCCCAAGACACGCCCGTGTCCTCCACCCATGTAATTCTCTGTTTATGACATCATCATTCGTTTTGGATCACATGACCAAGTCACACACCTGTGTGCTAGACCGTGTCCTCCACATGACTAAGAGACACGGTCGTGTCTCTGCCTGTATGGTCAAGAAGTTTGCTATTTTTCAAGCCAATTTCTACCCTATATTGCCCATACTTGAGTATAACTTGAATGACACACTTCATGACATATTAAAGCTACCAAATCATCCACCACACACACATAACAAGTCTTAGCGTATAATTTACTCAACCATGGAATGCATCATCATGAATTTATAGCACAACCAATTTATGGGCCACATTAAATGGCCTTATAATCATGGGTCATTTTTCTAAGACAACTCATAGTAACATATACACATGACCAAGTTTCCTATACATGCCATAACCTTAAGTATAAAATCATCGATACCTAAATTGTAAGCTTGATAGTGTGATAGGTTCTCCGGCGACTTCCAGCCTGAGCTAACCTAAGTACATTATAAACACGGAAAACAACGGAGTAAGCTATAAAGCTTAGTAAGTACGTATGTAAATAATAAAGAATTGATTACCATGCTTTTAACAATCCACATTGTAAGCTCTCAAGATAATACCATTATTACTACATAACATTTCACAATTCATTTATGTTCATCTTGAGTTGTTTACTCAAGTTATAGTCACTAAATTATTTTTATCCAGAGCAAAAAAAACTACAAATTAAGATCTGTTAAATTTCTCTGAAACTAGACTCACATATCTTCTTACCATAAAATTTCTAAAATTTTTGGTTCAGCCAATCAGTACAGTTTATTCCTTAAAGTCTCCCCTATTTCACTGTCTAACAGTTTCGACCCCTCTTCACTAAAAATTAACTATATCATTGTACAAAACTCGAATGATGTTTCCATTTGTTTATATTAAAAATAGACTCATTAATAAATTTAAGCATATAAAATTTATCCCATTATTATTTTTGTACAAGTTTTAATGAATTTCCCAAGTTAGAATAGGGGATTCCGAGATCATTCTAACCCTATGTCACTAAAATCCAAATATCTCACAATATGAAATTCTTTTTCTTATTATGTTTCTTCTATATAGAAATAGACTCAATAAGCTTTAATTTCATATCTCATTCAACCTCTAATTTAATTTCCACCATTTTCGGTGATTTTTCAAAGTGATACAACTGATGTCGTCCAAACTGTTTTATTGCTAATTTTACTCTTTCATATTTCCTTTATATTAATTTTTCATTTACACACATATAACACTAAAGTATATCCATGGTTAGTCATTCCAATAACTAGTCATTATAAAATATTTACAAATGATCATTGTTTTATGCGATGTCAAAGTCTTAAAATTTATAAAAAGAATGATCGAACCTGGAAACTAACTATGACAATGATTTGAGGCAAGCGCACCTATCGGACAGTAGTATAGTTTAGGCAAGACCGGAATGTCGAACCCAAAGGAACCAAAAGTACTAATACTAACTCTCTTTTTATTATCTAGTCTAAAAATTAAGGGAATTGTTTATCTAATCTAAAATTAACTAACAACTAAACTAAAGATGCAAAGACAAAGAAGAATGAAATTTGGAAAATAACTTGAGAAAAAACCAATTGATTAAGACGACACCCAAGGAACAATCCACCTAGACTTCACTTGTTATCTAACTCTGAACCAGACGATTTATTCACCTGACTTGATCCGTAAGATTCCCTAACGTATATTAATCCCTCTCTCGAGGCGACTAACGTCTAACCCTAGGTTGATTAACTGAAATCTCTTTCTAATTAAAACTCCTAGAATTGCATTAACTCGATCTATGGACTCCCATATTAGGTTTCACCCTAATCCGACAAAATCTCGTCACCCTATCTCTAGACGTGCGATCAACTCCGCTTAATTATGCTAGACCTACTCTTAGGTAGGGACTTTTGCTCTTCCACCTAAGCACATCATACTTGAATTAATATCCCGGAAATATCAACACAAGAATTAAGAACACATAATTAAAAACAAGTCAAATATTTATCATATAGTTCAGCAAACGATAACAAGATTCATCTTAGGTTTCATCCCCCTCAGGTATCTGAGGGTTTAGTTCATAACAATAAAAGAAAACATCTCAAAAGAAAAGGTAAAACAAAACATAAGAAATCCCTAAAACCCCCTGAAGGAATTGAAGGAGAGATCATCCATCTTGAGTATAATTCCGGCTTCTTGAGATGGATCAACTGGCTATCTTCGAGTGAATTCCCACAAATCTGCCCTCTTTGGCCTAGCTGGATGCCCCCTGACTAAGGCTCTGGGTTCCCCCCTTTTAGGTTATACTTAGGGTGTTTATATAGGCTTCAGAATGTGTTTCTTTGCCTCTAAGTATCCTAATCCGAGTGAAATTTCTCTTTGTCACGGCAGGGACACGCCCGTGGCACACGCCCGTGTAAGTCGTGGCCAAGCCATGTTCGAGGCTGTTGATTGAGGCATGATCGTGTGGTCTTGGGCCCAGGCCGTGTGGATTTCGTAATATGGCCCGTTTACTCCGTTTTGGGCCCATTTTCCGTTCTTTTCATCCTCTAGTGCTCTCCTGGGTGTAAAACATGAAAAAAAGGATTAAGAGCACCAAATTACACAATTCAAGGCTTAAATTATCCAAAAGCATGCTAAATATGGGCCTAAAATATGTTAATTTTACAGTTTATCAAATACCCCCACACATAAGCTTTTGCTTGTCCTCAAGCAAAATTCTCAACTCACAATTAAAATAACCTTCCCCGATTCATAATAATCATTAATAATGTTTTATCATAATTCAGAGATAATTCATACATGGATAATTCAACTCAAAGAGTCCTAAAGATTCAAACAATCAAAGTCATACATTTATAGCCCGAAAATGTTAGGTGTTTCCCCTTACCTGAATAATTACATCTGATTTGAAACCGACAAGAATTGACATCCTCACTAAAGATTCACTCAAATCACTCGATGTAACACCCCAAACCCGGCCCAAACACTACGACCAGATCTGGTATGCTACGGGGGTTTACGTTAAAAACTTCACTTGGATGATTTTTGGAAATTCAGTTTCTTTATTTAGTTGTTCGTTAAATAAGTGATATTGGAAGAAAACCTTTGCTCTTTCTTTGAACGTGTTTGGAAATCCCATTTTATTACTTCTTGTAGATAAGTCTTTGAACATAATTTTTTTTTAAAAAATGAAAACAATAACCATTATAAAATGATAACCTAAGCTATGGGGCCTCATTACATAACATTCCCAAAATTAAAACTTAAAGAACAACCGAAAAAAATAATTTATGGAAATAGAAACTTGATGGCCCCTCGAGTTCGCCTCGGCTCCCATGCCCACGATCTACTGCTCATCTGAAAAGTCAAGAAAATAAAAGGTTGAGTCACCAAGACTCAGTGTGCAAATCCTGAAAACACATTAAAGGCTTGAGGCCCACAAACACATTATGGGCCTTAGCCCATACATAATGGCAACAAAATATTTACATGCAACATGGCCCAACTCAACCTAAAAGTCCATCCTCTATACACTAGCCTGTACCAGCCATCACACCTCGGGGATTTCTACAATCAACCCACCAACCGCTACATACCATATCGACAGTCATGCTACCTATTCCCAGCAATCAGGAATGAATTTAACGTAGCTTAGCCACCGATCAATATTGTGACCTAACTTTACAATTCGTGGTTTAAGCACCGATCACCAAGTGACCTATTAACATGCTCTTCCCCTTCATCATATTAACCCCATCCCATGCATACATACATGCAGAATCAAAACAATATACTACCTAAAAGTTCACAGTCTATCACATACATCGATACACATAGAGAAGTTTCTATGATTACATACCTGGCATCCCTTGCCTACCCTTTTTGGGTAATCCGACTGTCTATACAGCCTTTTTCCGGCTTTTAGCCCATAACATATATTTAGTACAGATTAATTAGTGTGTTAGAGATCTACACACCTGATTACCGACAAGACGAGTCCTTCTATGTCGACACTATTAGAAGCCGATACGACTGTTAACTGCCTAAGATTTTGTTCTGAAGCCGGTCCACAACCCGGTGGCCAATCCCGTACTGCTAACACCGCTCGTTTCTTAAACATAGGGATTGGTTTTATAGATCCAATCCCCTCATTTGCCTAATTATTTGATTCCATTAAAAGACCTTATCATAACATATGGTTAAGATCACAATTACGATAGCGAATCTAAAGTGAATCTAAAGAGAACCCCTTACCTTGAAATCCCGAAAAGAGAGATATGAGGTTCAGAGACTAACGGTTCTGGCTTTTAGATCTAAGCGATCTACTTCAATTCCCGAATGTCGCCCAACACGTAAACACAAAAAACCAACAATCCATTAGCCTTTCAGCTTTGTCTTCTAAAAACTGAAAAAGAAAAAGAATAGATCAGAAGAAATCGGCACCTACCTTTACATAGAATTCGGCAACTCCTAGAAGATTTCGGCTTTTGAGAAGATCAAAAAGAGAAGATGATAGGAAGAAATCTATGTAGATTCGGCTTTTTATGAAGAGATTGGCAAAAGAGAAGAAGCAAAGAACAATGAATATTTGGCTTGTAGAAAAAGAATGAAGAAGAGAATTAAGTTCAAGAGTTTCGGCTTTTGCATAAAAGTGAAGATGAGAGAATGGGATTTAGGGATTTCGGCTTTGGCAGAGAATGAGAGAAAAGAATGAGAGGAAAAACCCAAATGCCGAAATTGAAGAAGAGAATAGAAAAATATAACCCTAATGCCGAAAATATAAAGATATTCCCTCTTTCTTAACCTAAATTTCGGCACCTACCCCCCTAAAAACCGAAAATTGCCCTTTTTAAAACTAAAACTAAGCTACTACTCAAATGAAACTTCGGTACCCCTTGCCCATACCAAAACCGATTCCCCCTCCCCCTTAGAGTTTGAAATTCGGCCACCACTGTGATCAACAGATAAATCCTAAATTTTCTCCCTTATCTTCATCTGATCACTCATCCTTAAGTGACATGGATAACACCACCTCTTCCTTCCTTTATCTGCCACATTATCAGCCATATTATCCACATTATCCAAACAAATAAATCCTATTTTAAAGCATCCTAGCCGACTCCAACTCTGCTAATTTAAATGCCGAAAATTAACTAACTTTAATTAAAATAACTGAGCTTCATGCGACTTGAACTTGAGCCTCCTCAGTTGACGCCACCTCCCTGCTCTCTAAGTGGCGCCACTTTGCCACTGGGCCACAAGCCCATTTGTGTCTTAAAACACAGATAACATCTCTTAAGCCCTATCCTAACAGGCTTTCCACTAGAGTGTCCAAACAGAAAATTTGATTAAGGCCTCGGCCCAATCCTGAACCCAATCTGAACCCCTTAAATATCTAATTAACACATAAACGTATCACCCATCAAAATGCAAAGGCCCATTAATTCAGGATGTTACAGTTCTACCCCCTTAAAGAAATTTCGTCCTCGAAATTACCTGGTCAGAATAGATGCGGGTACTGCTGCCGCATCGCCTCCCTCGGGGGTTTTTTTTTTAACACCATACTTTTGGCTGCACAATCTACTTTAGCTTGATACTTCCCCAGCCAATCCATGCCTAAAATTAAATCAAACTCCCCGAACGGTAATTCTATTAGATCTATCCGGAAAACTATCCCCTAAACTTCTAAAGGTATTTCCCGGTATAGCCTGTTTACCACCACAGAGTGTCCTAATGGACTAACTACAGTCATCTCCCTAGAGGAAATCTCAGAATCTACGCTTAAAGTTTTAGACACCCTATTAGCAACATATGAATGCGTCGACCCAATGTCAATCAAAGCAGTGTAAGGCAAGCCAAAAATTAAAAACGTACCTGTTATGACATCCGGTGCGTCAGCCTCCTCTCGACGACTGACAGCATAGACTAACCCCGGTTGTCTCGCCTCAGTGTTTCCCGCCCCTTGGCCTGGTGCTCCACGACCTCTTTGTGGCTGCTGACCTCCTCTTCCCGGCTGAGCATTCCCTTGACCTGTGGGCCCTTCACTGCCCCGTTGCTGCAGACAGTTTCTGACTTGGTGGTCCGTAGATCCACACCTAAAGCACTTCCCACTGCCCACCCAACACTCACCTTCATGGAATTTACCACATCGAGCACACTTCTGTATCTAACTAGCAGTAGCAGGTCTCTCATCCCGTTTCGGCCCGTCTGACCTAGGTCTTTTCTGAGTTTGCCCAACTGCCCCTGACGATTCAAAATTCTTCTTACTTCCACCCCTATCTCTATCCCGATTCAGTTTCTCCGTCCGCTTTACCTCCTCAGCTATCTTAGCTTTTTCCACAAGCACAGCAAATTCCCTCTCCCGCTGTGGTGCTATCAATACACGCAGTTCGTCCCTCAGACCATCCTCAAATCGAACACAATGTTCATGGTCTATGGCCACCATCCCTCGGGCATAACGACTAAGACGTAAGAATTCCACTTCATACGCAGCCACCGACCTACTTCCCTGAACTAGGTTCAGAAACGCTCTACACTGCGCATCCACATAACTAGTCCCAATGTATTTACTCTGGAATGCCATTTTGAAGAAATCCCAGGTGATACGGTCAGCCACCGTACCATCCTTAACCGTAAGCCACCATTGGTAAGCCTCTTCCCGCAGGAGTGATACAACCCCTTTCAGTTTTTCCTCCTCCGTAAAATCCAGATCGTCCATTATATGCTCAACCGCCTCCAACCAGTACTCAGCTGTACTCGGGGCTATCCCAGAAATTCCTCTAAACACTTCTGCCCCATTAGCTCTAAGTCGTTCCGACACAAATTTCCGGGCTCCTATGCCCATGCCTGCCCCAGCAACCCTCTCTAAAACCCTTAACATCGCCTGAGATACTGCATCATCTTTGGCCGTTTGATCCTGAAATTCGGCCTCCGTAGCTGGCATCTCATTTCCTGACCCGTGGCCAGATCCTACTGGTTCTGACACGGCCATCCTACCCTTACAACGACCACGCGGTGGACGTCCACAACCCCTTGTACTCATTCTATCAATTCGCGTTTATCTGATTAGAAATTTTATGAATTATTAATTTGTTTCACTGATTAACCACGAACAATCTTATGAACAGTAGTTTAAGAGTAGTTCTTTCGAATTCTAAATTATATCTACGAGTTTCAGTCTCAAGTTTGTATCTCCTATTTCTAAGAACCACATACATCAACCATCATACATCAACATACAAGTAGCATCCATGCACTCACATTCATCGCATAAGGGTTTTTTTTTCATCACTTCTCTACCTAGGAATATTTCCGTAGTTTTGTGCTACAGGGTATTTTGTAATTTCCTCAAAATGGGGTATCTTGGTTTTTTTCGAAAGCGGGGGTATTTTGGAAAATTTAATTTTGCAAATCGGGTTACTTTCGTAAATCTAGGGGTTTTCGGGTAAATTTGCAAAACATAGGTATTTTGGTGATTTTGCCAACCGGGGGTGTTTCAGTAATTTCACAAATTTTGGTAATTTTACAAATCCAGGGTATTCCAGGAAATTTTCACAAATCAAGGGTATTTTAGAAATTTTACAAAACTTGGAGTAATTTTGCGAAATAGGGTGGCTGGTCCCTTTCAGGTTTTAATTATAGATTTTGGCCCGTCAACAAATCCTCGTGGCTAAGGTGAACAGTCACTACGCACTAGGTAGGATTCCAGCGAAGAGGAGGTGAGTCACTAGGACTGCTTAAGTACCAAGCTCTCATTGAATCCAATCCTAGACATGCATATGCCTGTTGCCACACCCTAACCCAGCGATTTGTTCACGGGTTTGTTTGGATAGATTAAGTCTTATGAATTTAAAGAGTTGTTTAAACTAAGCCTAAAGTCCATCAATGCCTAACATACCAGTCTACGTCCATTAAGCCCATCAAGCCCAATCATGCATATCATATCAAAGGTTAGAATACTTACCTACGTGGATCGGGTGCCAGTAGACTCGAAGGCCATATCTTCATCCAAGACATTTTTCTCAAATTCCCATCAAATTTTCAAAACACTACTAGACCCATTTCACAGCCCGAGTTTTGAATCGGGCTCTGATACCAAAATGTAACACCCCAAACCCGGCCCAAACGCTACGACCAGATCTGGTATGCTACGGGGGTTTACATTAAAAACTTCACTTGGATGGTTTTTGGAAATTCAGTTTCTTTATTTAGGTGTTCGTTAAATAAGTGATATTGGAAGAAAACCTTTGCTCTTTCTTTGAACGTGTTTGGAAATCCCATTTTATTACTTCTTGTAGATAAGCCTTTGAACATAATTTTTTTTTTTAAAAAAATGAAAACAATAACCATTATAAAATGACAACCTAAGCTATGGGGCCTTATTACATAACATTCCCAAAATTAAAACTTAAAGAAAAACCGAAAAAAATAATTTATGGAAATAGAAACTTGATGGCCCCTCGAGTCTGCCTCGGCTCCCATGCCCACGATCTACTGCTCATCTGAAAAGTCAGGAAAATAAAAGGGTGAGTCACCAAGACTCAGTGTGCGAATCCCGAAAACACATTAAAGGCTTGAGGCCCACAAACACATTATGGGCCTTAGCCCATACACAATGGCAACAAAATATTTACATGCAACATGGCCCAACCCAACCAAAAAGTCCATCCTCTACACACTAGCCCGTACTAGCCATCACACCTTGGGGATTTCTAGAATCAACCCACCAACCGCTATACACCATATCGACAGTCATGCTGTCTATTCCTAGCAATTAGGAATGAATTTAACGTGGCTTAGCCACCGATCACTATTGTGACCTAACTTTACAATTCGTGGTTTAACCACCGATCACCAAGTGACCTATTAACATGCTCTTCCCCTTCATCATATTAACCCCATCCCATGCATACATACATGCAGAATCAAAACAATATACTACCTAAAAGTTCACAGTCTATCACATACATCGATACACATAGATAAGTTTCTATGATTACGTACCTGGCATCCCTTACCTGCCCTTTTTGGGTAATCCGACTGTCTATACAGCCTTTTTCCAGCTTTTAGCCCATAACATATATTTAGTACAGATTACTATACAGCCTTTTTCCGGCTTTTAGCCCATATCATATATTTAGTACAGATTAATTAGTGTGTTAGAGATCTACACACCTGATTATCGACAAGACGAGACCTTCTATGTCGACACTATCAGAAGCCGATACGACTACTAACTGCCTAAGATTTTGTTCTGAAGCCGGTCCACAACCCGGTGGCCAATCCCGTACTGCTGACACCGCTTGTTTCTTAAACATAGGGATTGGTTTTACAGATCCAATCCCCTCATTCGCTTGATTATTTGATTCCACTAAAAGGCCTTATCATAACATATGGTTAAGATCACAATTACGATAGCGAATCTAAAGTGAATCTAAAGAGAACCCCTTACCTTGAAATCCCGAAAAGATAGATATGAGGTTCAGAGACTAACGGTTCCGGCTTTTAGATCTAAGTGATCTACTTCAATTCCTGAATGCCGCCCAACACGTAAACACAAAAAACCAACAATCCATTAGCCTTTCGGCATTGTCTTCTAAAAACTGAAAGAGAAAAAGAATAGATCAAAAGAAATTGTCACCTACCTTTACATAGAATTCGGCAACTCCTAGAAGATTTTGGCTTTTGAGAAGATCAAAAAGAGAAGATGATAGGAAGAAATCTATGTAGATTCAGCTTTTTGTGAAGAGATCGGCAAAAGAGAAGAAGCAAAGAACAATGAATATTTGGCTTGTAGAAAAAGAATGAAGAAGAGAATTAAGTTCAAGAGTTTCGGCTTTTGCATAAAAGTGAATATGAGAGAATGGGATTTACGGATTTCGGCTTTGGCAGAGAATGAGAGGAAAAACCCAAATGCCGAAATTGAAGAAGAGAATAGAAAAATATAACCCTAATGCCGAAAATATAAAGATGTTCCCCCTTTCTTAACCTAAATTTCGGCACCTACCCCCAAAAAACCGAAAATGCCCCTTTTTAAAACTAAAACTAAGCTACTATTCAAAGAGAATTTTGGCACCCCTTGCCCATACCAAAACCGATTCCCCCTCCCCCTTGGAGTTTGAAATTCGCCCACCACTGTGATCAACAGATAAATCCTAAATTTTCTCCCTTATCTTCATCTGATCACTCATCCTTAAGTGACATGGATAACACCACCTCTTCCTTCCATTATCTGCCACATTATCAACCATATTATCCACATTATCCAAACAAATAAATCCTATTTTAAAGCATCCTAGCCGACTCCAACTCCAAATAGAAAATTTGATTAAGGCCTCGGCCCAATCCTGAGCCCAATCTGAACCCCTTAAATACTTTAATTAACACATTAAACGTATCACCCATCAAAATGCAAAGGCCCATTAATTTAGGATGTTACACTCGAAGTGTTTAAGGTTTAAAATTAGGCACTCAGAAGTCAAACATGAAGAGTTAATCCCATAGGCTTGCCTGAAAATCAAATCTCCACCACTGTAAAATAAGATGGTACACAGATCAAAAGGTCTTTAACAGGGTTGTAATGGGGCTTAGGTTAGGGGTGTGGATATAGGCTGAATTAGAGGGTTAAAATTGAGATTGAATTGACAATTTACCTAACTAGAAAAATGAATTGATTCTAAATAATTACATCGGTTGAAAACTAATAATACGAACTCTTTCTTCAAGATTTGGAATTTAAACATGTAAGCTCACTTAATTACAGAACTAATAATGAATGTACTTCATTTTTTTAAGAACAAGTCATAATAGGAAAGAACTTTTAAGACTGAAATATAAAATATAGTTAGAAAACTGTTCAAAATCAAATCTCGATAAAAAAAGGTAGTTAAGAAGAATGGTTATACAAATACAAAGGGTTTTGGGTGAATATTAGTGGGTGAGTCAATAAAAAGGGTTGTTAGGATCAACGGGGTTTACTAGGGGTTAATTATGAAGGTACGCTTTTTAGTGGTGTAAGTGGGTTAAATCCTAAGTGCCTTTATCATCTCTGTATATCAAATCAAAGATGTGGTTTCGACATGTATAATCGAAGCAAGTTCTAGAATAGCAGATCAATGTTGACACACTCATAATCAAAAAGTGAGCAAAGAAAAGAATATATGTTCTATAAGGCTTAAAATCTCACAAAAATTATGAGGTTTTGATGTCAACCTCGTAAATTTCAAACTTCAAAGTAATATTCAAATTCATGTATATGACCTAAAAAATTTTAATTCTGAAAAATAGACTTATCATGCTTGATTCTCTAGGATCCTTCAAATTTAATCATCGATGCACAATTATCAATGACTTAATCTAAAACATATCAATAGAAATCATAAATCAGGGAAATTTCATTCTAATCATAATATGAGGAAATTACTTTAGAACAAGGCATAATTCAGGGACTTTCAAATAATACTATAGTTAACCCCCCCACACTTAAGCTGTAGATTGCCCTCAATGTACAAAGATGGATAATAGCATATAGTAAGACAATCAAAAGAGAGGGAGAGAAGTGAAACTTCCTAAATTTGGATGGTTTCCTTGAGTTGAGAGTCCCGAGACGAATGTGATGACTAGGTATACGTGACGTTTTCATTCCTTGAGTGGAATATTTAATCTATTTAATCTGCGAAGTCATCAATTAGTTTTTAGGGGATGGATGTTGTTATGGAAATTTATGGTTGGATAGCCAGTGATAAAGTGAGATCGATAGTACTAATGAAATGTTCAAGTCTTTAAATAATCAACTAAAAGAGAAGCAAAATAAAAATGAAAATAAAAGTAGAAATAAAAATAGAAATAGAAATAAAAACAATAAAAATAAAAATAAAAGTAAAAGAACTCAGAGATCCTCTGCGTTAGCTGGGTCGGGCGGTGGTGGCGGCGATGAGATGTGAAGGTACTGACATATCTGTTGGAGGGTGGTGTCAATATGGTCGAAGCGCTGGAAGCATTACTGCTCAAATCGTGTTAGGTGCTCAGATGTGTCTGAAATAGATGCTACCGCATGGGATGGACGATGGCTAGGTGGTGGTGCTTCCTGTGTTGGGGAGACATCATCAGTAATGTCCTCAGGGTCCTCTTCATTCATGGTGGGTGCTAGCCGATATTGGGGGGATCGGTCCGTCGTTGACGTTGAACCATTCTCATGTGTAGCATCGTTTGGATGCCCTGTAAGGACATCTGGCCTATCAGTGTTAGGGAGGAGGTTTGAGTGTCGGTGTGGAGGTGTAACATCCTGAATAATTGGGTCTGTGCATTTTATGTACAAATGGGTCTAAATAATTTGAGAATTTGAGGTACAAATGGGGCTCAAATTGGGCTGAGGCCTTGTTTTAAATATTTTGTTCAGACACTCTAGGGGTTTAAATTGAAGTTTTAGTAGTTTAATGGGCATATTGGGCTTGTGGCCCAAAGGAAATGGTGCCACTAGGAGGAAGAGGAGTTGGCGTCACTTGTGCATGAGGAAGGCCCAAATTATGGTTGCTTGAAGCCCAAGTTTTAGGGCTAAAATTCGGCACTTAAATGAGTAAGGGGGGACGGCACAAGGCAAAATTTTAGGGATTTTATTGTGTGGATATTAAGTAGATAAAGGCTATTGTTGAGGAGATAACAGATCAAAGATAGGAGCTATCTTTAGGTGTTCAATGTTAGCCAAAACTTTGAAGAATTTGAAAAGAAAGGGGCATTCGGTTTTGGCTTAAGGTGTATGTGCCGAATTTTGCTATCAAAGTTCTCATCACTCTTCTCTTTTCTCTATCAAAAATTCCCTACTCCATTCTTCCTCTCTTCTCTTTTCCTTCAGTTGGCCGAATCTTCTGACAGATTCTTTCTCATCTCTTTCAAGACACTTTAGCCGAATCTTCAAGCCCCTCTTTGCTTTCTTTTCACTTTTCTTTTTAGCCGAAACCACATTAGTTCATCTTTTCCGGGATTTTCATAAAAGCCGAAATCGTGAGATCTCGTCTCTTGTGATTGCCAAAATCACTCTAGGGAGTCTGTTTGTGCCGAATTTTGAAGGAAACAATAGGTAAGTGTCGATTTCGGGATTTCAATGTTTTTTCGGCTTTTCAAAAGTCCCTAGCCGAATGGCTACTTAGAAACTAATCTTTTATTTTTTCTCTTATTTTCGGCATTTCGAAATCTGAAGTGGAGTCCATCGCGTAGATCTCTAAGTCATAGCTCAGTAACACTCGAATCGTGTTACTTTCGGGATTTCAAGGAGAGGCCCTATTTTCACATCTTTTCGGCTTTTTGAGCAAAGTAGTAGATCGATTTAGCAAGGGTATCAAAATTAATCAGGTGTGTAACCTTTCACACCATTAGATTGATTGCTAATATATATGTATAAATCTGCTATACTCTGTTAAATGCCGAAATCCTGGCATAACGATTAAAAACCCGAGGAGGGTAAAGGCTAATCATCAGGTTAGTATTTCTGTCATTCATCAGTGAATGTTCCTATTAAAACGATACGCTCTTTATGTTTATTTCTATGTATGCTTGGGGTTGGATGATTGATGAAAGGGGAAGTGATCTGTTCCGGTGGCTTATGCCATTTCAGCCTAGTGACTCTGTCACAACTCTGTTTCTGGTGGCTTCTGCCATTTTAGCCTGGTGACTCTGTCACAACTTTAACAATGAGCAGCTAACTGCAGCATGACTGCCATCGATGGTGTGTAGCGGTGTGGGTTGATTGTAGAAATCCCCAATGGTGTGATTGGCAGGTAAGGGTGGTGTGTAGTGGATGGAAACCTAGGATTGGGTTGGGTTTTATGTATGTTATCTATTATGTTATGTGCTATATTCTGATCTGTGGGCTAAGGCCCAATCTGATGGTGCACGAGGGTTGCACACTGAGTTTCGTGACTCACCCCATTAATTTAACAATTTCAGGTGACACTTAGTGCATCAGACCGGGCTGGAGAGGAGAGCAAGGTGGCCATGCAATCGAGTATTGAGGATTCAGCAGAACGACTCTATTTAATTTAATTATTTCTAAGAAATTTGTTTTAAGTGGGTTTTAAATTTCGTTGTAATAAGGCCTTGGGCCACTAGACTATTATACTTTGTTTTGGGTTTTATTTTGGGCTTTTATTATTGTTAGACACTTAAATTTTATTTAAACTAAGGCATGTACTAAGATTTTGGTTTTTAATTCATAAAACAACAAATGAAATTTATATCTTATTTAAACTTATCAAATTATTAAGTTTTCCCAAACAAAAGATTGAATACAAGAAAAATATTTCCCGAAATTGTGACATCTTTTACAAAAATCTTTTTAGTGACATACTAGATCCGGCTGTAGTGTTTGGGCCGGGTTTGGGGTGTTATAGATTGGTATCAGAGCCCGATTCAAAACTCGGCTCTGGGGGTTTTTTGGCTCAAAACGTTTTCTAAAGATGGGTTTTTGAAATATGCATGTTTTTAAATGATAACAGGTTTGTTAGCTCAGCATGGCACCTGCGTCTCCGGCCCAAGTCCGCCAGGTAAGTACGCTGAACCATTGTATGATATATATATATATATATATATATATATATGTGTGTGTGTGGGCTTGATGGGCTTTATGGGACGTAGATTAGTTAGATTAGAACTTGAGGGACTCTAGGCCTAGCTTAAACAACTTTCTAAAAGCTCATAAGACTTAATTTCACCAAACAAACCCGTAAATGAGTCGTAATGCTTGGGTGTGGCAACAGACATACGCATGTCTAGGACTGGATCCGGAAGAGCCTGGTATTTAAGCAGTCCTAGTGACTCACCTCCTCTTAGCTAGAATCTTACTTGGTGCGTAGTGACTGTTCACCTTAGCCGAGTTAGGGTGTGGCAACGAGCATACGCATGTCTAGGAGTGGATTCAGGGAGAGCTTGGTATTTAAGCAGTCCTAGCGACTCACCTCCTCTTCGCTGGAATCCTACCTGGTGCGTAGTGACTGTTCACCCTGATCACGAGGACTTGTTGACAGGCTAAACCTTATAGTTAAAACCCGAAAGGGACCAATCACCTTATTTTTTTTCAAAAAATTGCTAAAATACCCTTATTTTAAAAAACTACCAAGATACACATGATTTGCAAATATATCCCGATTTACGAAGTCAACGAAATTTTTCCTAAAAAAAAAACCTTAGTTTTGTAAAATTTTGAAAATACTATTGATTTGTGAAAATAACTAAAACATCCCTAATTTGTAGAAATTACTAAATTGCCCTGATTTGCAAAATGACCAAAATACCCCCGGATTGAAAAAATTTTTCGAAATACCGCCGTATTTCAAAATTACCGAAATACCCCCGAATTGCAAAATTACCGAAATACCCTCAGATTTCAAAATTACCAAAATACCCTTATTTCACGAAATCAACAAGGAACTCTACTTTTGAAAATTACGAAAATACCTCTGGGTAGTGGAATAACGGAAATACCTCTATGTATTGAATGTGGATGTATGAATGTTGTCTGTATGTTGATTGTGGAATGTATGTAGTTTATAGAACTAGGGGATGTGAACTTGAGACTGAATCATAGATCCGAAAGAACTACTCTTAAAATTACTATTCATAAAACTGTTCGTGGTTAAGCAGTGGAAAGAATTAATGATTCATAAAATTCTTAATCAGATAAACGCCAACCGGAAGAATGAGTACAAGGGGTCGAGGACGTCCGTCGGGTGGACGCGGTAGGGGCAGGATGACTGTGTCTGAGCCAGTAGGGTCTGGTCACGGGTCAGGAAACGAAATGCCGGATCCTCCAGCTGTGGAGGGAGAGTTACGGGATCAGGCGACCGGAGATGATGCAGTATCTCAGGCGATGCTGCGGGTTCTCGAAAGAGTTGCTGGAATAGGCATGGGCACAGGAGGCCGGAAACCTGTACCGGAAAGGCTAGGGCCAATGGGGCATAAGTTTTTAGGGGAGTTTCTGGCGTAGCCCCTAACACAGCAGAGTATTGGATGGAGGCGACTGAGTGCATAATAGATGAGTTAGATTTCACGGTGGAGGAGAAGCTAAAAGGGGCCGTGTCTCTTCTTCGAGACGAGGCTTATCAGTGGTGGCTCACGATGAAGGAGGGTACTGCCGCAGATCGGATTGACTGGGACTTCTGTAAGGAGTCATTCCAGGGAAAGTATGTTGGGGCCAGCTATGTGGATGCACAGAGGAAGGCATTTCTGAATCTAGTGTAGGGAAGTAAATCTGTGGCTGAATATGAGGCGGAGTTTCTGCGCTTGAGCCGCTACGCTCGAGGAATGGTAGCAATCGAATATGAACGTTGTGTTAAGTTCGAGAATGGATTGCGAAATGAGTTAAGGGTTTTGATAGCACCGCAGAGAGAAAGAGATTTTGTTGTTCTGGTGGAGAAGGTTAAGATAGCTGAGGAGGTAAAATGGACTGAAAGGCAGGAAAGAGATAAGGAGTGGGGAAGGAATAAGAGAAGTTTTGGGTCGACAGGAGCATCTGGGAATTCGCAGAAAAGGTCTAGGTCTGATGGGCCAGCTCGTGCTCCGACATCTGTTGCGGGGAATCAGAATCGATTATGCAATTGGTGCGGGAAAGCACATTCTGGGGAATGTAGGAGAAGAACAGGTGGATGTTTCAGGTGTGGATCCACGGAGCATCTGATTAAGGACTGCCTGTAAGTGGATCAGGTACAGCCAACGGGCCGAGGTGCTGATTAAACTAGGAGAGGTGACCAGCCTGGACCAAGGGGTCGTGGTTCAGGTAGAGGTGGAAATGGGGCTGGTCACAGACGTGGAGCACCTGGTAGAGGTGCAGGTAATGTAGAAGCAAGGCAGCCGGGTTTAGTTTATGCAGTTCGTCGACAGGAGGATGGTGACGCACCGGATGTCATAACCAGTACGTTTCTTATTGCTGATAACCCTTTACTTGCCTTGATTGATATTGGGTCAACCCACTCCTAGGTTGCATGTTTGATATCTGAGACCCTAAGTATAGACTTTGAAACAACTACTAGGAAGATGACCGTGGTTAGTCCCCTAGGACAAACTAGGGTAGTGGACAAGCTATTTAAGGATGTACCGTCAGAAACTCAAGGGGTATTGTTTCCGGCAGACTTGATGGAATTGCCATTTGGAGAGTTCGATCTTATTCTAGGAATGGATTGGTTGACTAAGCATCATGCTAAGTTGGATTGTGAGACCAAGCGTGTGGTGTTGAGTACCCCGGAAGGCGGGGAGGTGGTTGTGTTAGGAGAAAGAAGGAACTATTTGTCCAACGTAGTATCGGCATTGAAGGCTGTTAAGATGATTCGGAAAGGATGCAACGCATTCCTAGCTTTTATTAGTGCTTTGGATGCTAAGGAGGTGGCTGTCGATGAGGTTCGCACAGTCAAGGAGTTCGCGGATGTCTTTCCAGAGGAGTTTCCAGGATTACCCCCAGATCGCGAGGTGGAGTTTGGAATAGAGCTACTTCCGGGTATGGCTTCAGTATCTATTGCTCCTTATCGAATGGCGCCGAAGGAGCTGGTGGAGCTCAAAGCTCAGATCCAGGAGCTTTTGGATCGAGGATTTATCCGACCGAGTGTGTCTCCATGGGGAGCGCTGGTCCTATTCGTGAAAAAGAATGACGGATCTATGCGTATGTGCGTGGACTATCGTCAACTGAATAAGTTGACGATTAAGAACAAGTACCCATTGCCAAGAATCGACGACTTGCTCGATCAGCTTAAAGGAGCTTCGGTCTTTTCGAAGATTGATTTAAGGTCGGGTTACCATCAATTAAAGGTGAAGGAAGGGGACATTCATAAGACGGCGTTTCGAACACGCTAGACCATTATGAGTTCTTGGTAATACCGTTCGGCTTGACGAACGCGCCAGCAGCATTTATGGATATGATGAACCTGGTGTTTCAACCATACCTTGATCGATTCATGGTAGTGTTTATCGATGATATTTTGGTTTACTCCAAGTCCGAGGAGGAGCATGATACACATCTTCGTGTGGTGTTGCAAATTCTGAGGGAGAAGCAGTTGTACGCAAAGTTCAGTACGTGTGAGTTCTGGCTGAAGGAGGTGACTTTCTTAGGGCATGTAGTTTCCGCAGAGGGAATAAGGGTAGACCCTCGAAAGATAGAAGCTGTATTAGATTGGAAGCCGCCTAAGTCTGTGGCGGAAATCTGAAGTTTCTTGGGATTGGCAGGGTATTACAGGAGATTTGTTGGGGGGTTCTCTTCAACAGCGGCACCTTTAACTAAGTTGTTAAGGAAGGGAGTGTTGTTTGTATGGACTGAAAAACAGTAGGAGAGCTTTGAGAAGCTAAAGAGAATCTTGACGGAAACGCCAGTGTTAATTCAGCCAGAGGCGGGAAAAGAATTCACCGTCTACAGTGATGCGTCACACACGGTTTTAGGATGTATGTTGATGCAAGACAAAAAAGTTGTTGCCTATGCGTCTCGACAGTTGCGACCGCATGAATTGAACTACCCTACGCACGATTTAGAATTGGCAGCGGTAGTGTTTGCTCTGAAGATTTGGAGGCATTACCTGTATGGGGAGAAGTCGGTTATTTACACGGACCATAAGAGTTTGAAGTACATCCTTACTCAGAAGGAGTTGAATCTGAGACAGAGAAGGTGGATTGAGCTGTTAAATGACTGCTCGATCGAATATCACCCGGGTAAAGCTAATGTGGTGGCAGATGCGCTGAGTAGAAAGGCGATAGAGGATTTGAGGGCGATGTTCGCTCATTTCAGTCTGTATGAGGATGGTAGTTTGGTGGCTGAACTCCAAGTAAGACCTTTGTGGACAAGTCAGATCAAAGAAAAGCAACTCCTGGATGGTGATCTGAGTACTCGAATACGACAAGTGCAGAATGATGAAGGAGAGGACTACAGTTTAAATGATGATGGAATTCTATGTTTTCGTAAAAAGGTTTGTATGCCAAAGGATGTGGAGTTAAGGCAGATGATACTTCAGAAGTCGCATAGTAGCCCTTACGCTATGCACCCTGGAGGGGTTAAGATGTATCGAGACTTGCGAGAGCAATTCTGGTGGCCAGGTCTGAAGCGGGAAGTGACGGAGTTCGTGGGAAAGTGCTTAACGTGTCAACAGGTGAAAGCGGAACACCAGTTGCCTTCGGGGTTGTTGCAACCGGTGAAGATTCCGCGGTGGAAATGGGAGAGAATCACAATGGACTTTGTTAGTGGGTTACCCCTTATGGCCACTAAGAAGGATTCAATTTGGGTAATAGTGGATCGGCTGACGAAGTCTGCTCATTTTATACCGGTTTGGGTCGACTATCCTCTACAGAAGTTGGCTAAGTTGTACGTTGCTGAGGTTGTGAGATTACATGGTATACCAGTGTCTATTATATCAGATAGGGACCCTAGGTTAACGTCACGATTTTGGAAGGCTCTTCATCAAGCAATGGGAACAAGGTTAGACTTTAGTACCACTTTTCACCCACAAACTAATGGTCAGTCTGAGAGGGTAATTCAGATCTTGGAGGATATGCTAAGGGGTTGCATCATCGATTTTAGGGGTAGTTGGGAGGAGCATTTACCTTTGGCAGAATTCGCATACAATAATAGTTATCAAGCTAGTATTCAGATGGCGCCCTATGAAGCGTTATATGGAAGGAGATGTCGTACCCCTACTTGTTGGACGGAGTTGGGTGAACGTCAGGTGTTGGGTCCTGAGCTAGTTTGGAAAACGGAGGAGAAAGTTAAGTTAATACAGGCTCGATTGAAGGAAGCGTCTGATCGGCAGAAGTCTTATGCGGATCTAAAGCGGAAGGAGGTGGAATTTGCAGTAGGAGACCAAGTCTTTTTGAAGGTTTCTCCTTGGAAAAAGGTAATGGGGTTTGGACGGAAGGGTAAGCTAAGTCCTCGGTTTATTGGGCCTTATCAAGTGCTAGAACGTGTGGGCCCAGTGGCTTATCGTTTGAAGTTGCCTTCAGAGTTGGAGTTGGTACATGACGTGTTCCATGTCTCGATGCTAAGATGTTATCGTTCTGATCCATCGCATGTGGTGCCGGTGGAAGAGATTGAAGTAAGGCGAAATTTATCTTTTGAGGAGGAACTAGTGCAAATCTTGGATCGAGACGTAAAAGTGTTGAGAAGGAAGTCCGTCCCTTTGGTCAAAGTTTTGTGGCGAAATCACGGCACAGAAGAGGAGACGTGGGAGCCAGAGGATGTTATGCGACAGCAGTACCCCCACCTCTTTTGATCAGGTAAATTTCGAGGTTGAAATTTATTTTTAAGGGGGGTAGAACTGTAACATCCTAAATAATTGGGTCTGTGCATTTTATGTATATAAATGCTTAAAACTTTAATTTGAGAATTTGAGGTACAAATGGGGCTCAAATTGGGCTGAGGCCTTATTTTAAATATTTTGTTCAGACACTCTAGGGGTTTAAATTGAAGTTTTAGTAGTTTAATGGGCATATTGGGCTTGTGGCCCAAAGGAAATGGTGCCACTAGAAGGAAGAGGAGTTGGCATCACTTGTGCATGAGGAAGGCCCAAATTATGGTTGCTTGAAGCCCAAGTTTTAGGGCTAAAATTCGGCACTTAAATGAGTAAGGGGGGATGACACAAGGCAAAATTTTAGGGATTTTATTGTGTGGATATTAAGCAGATAAAGGCTATTCTTGAGGAGATAATAGATCAAAGATTGGAGCTATCTTTAGTGTTCAATGTTAGCCAAAACTTTGAAGAATTTGAAAAGAAAGGGGCATTCGGTTTTGGCTTAAGGTGTATGTGCCGAATTTTGCTATCAAAGTTCTCATCACTCTTCTCTTTTCTCTGTCGAAAATTCCCTACTCCATTCTTCCTCTCTTCTCTTTTCCTTCAGTTGGCCGAATCTTCTGACAGATTCTTTCTCATCTCTTTCAAGACACTTTATCCGAATCTTCAAGCCCCTCTTTGCTTTCTTTTCACTTTTCTTTTTAGCCGAAACCACATTAGTTCATCTTTTCCGGGATTTTCATAAAAGCCGAAATCGTGAGATCTCGTCTCTTGTGATTGTCAAAATCACTCTGGGGAGTTTGCTTGTGCCGAATTTTGAAGGAAACAATAGGTAAGTGTCAATTTTGGGATTCTAATGTTTTTTTCGGCTTTTCAAAAGTCCCTAGCCGAATGGCTACTTAGAAACTAATCTCTTATTTCTATCTTATTTTCGGCATTTCGGGATCTGAAGTGGAGTCCATCGCGTAGATCTCTAAGTCATAGCTCAGTAACACTCGAATCGTGTTACTTTCGGGATTTCAAGGAGATGCCCTATTTTCACATCTTTCCAGCTTTTTGAGCAAAGTAGGAGATCAGTTTAGCAAGGGTATCAACATTAATCAGGTGTGTAACCTTTCACACCATTAGATTGATTGCTAATATATATGTATAAATTTGCTATACTCTGTTAAATGCCGAAATCCCAGCATAACGATTAAAAACCCGAGGAGGGTAAAGGCTAATCATCAGGTTAGTATTTCTGTCATTCATCAGTGAATGTTCCTATTAAAATGATATGCTCTGTATGTTGATTTCTACGTATGCTTGGGGTTGGGTGATTGATGAAAGGGGAAGTGATCTGTTCCGGTGGCTTATGCTGTTTCAACCTGGTGACTCTGTCACAACTCTGTTTCTGGTGGCTTCTGCCATTTCAGCCTGGTGACTCTGTCACAACTTTAACGATGAGCAGCTAACTGCAGCATGACTGCCATTGATGGTGTGTAGCGGTGTGGGTTGATTGTAGAAATCCCCAATGGTGTGATTGGCAGGTAAGGGTGGTGTGTAGCGGATGGAAACCTAGGATTGGGTTGGTTTTTATGTATGTTATCTATTATGTTATGTGCTATATTCTGATATGTGGGCTAAGGCCCAATCTGATGGTGCACGAGGGTTGCACACTGAGTTTCGCGACTCACCCTATTAATTTAACAATTTCAGGTGACACTTAGCGCATCGGACCGAGCTGGAGAGGAGAGCAAGGTGGCCATGCGATCGAGTACTGAGGATTCAGTAGAACGACTCTATTTAATTTAATTATTTCTAAGAAATTTGTTTTAAGTGGGTTTTAAATTTCGTTGTAATAAGGCCTTGGGCCACTAGACTATTATACTTTGTTTTGGGTTTTATTTTGGGCTTTTATTATTGTTAGACACTTAAATTTTAATTAAACTAAGGCATGTACTAAGATTTTGGTTTTTAATGCATAAAACAACAAATGAAATTTATATCTTATTTAAACTTATCAAATTATTAAGTTTTCCCGAACAAAAGTTTGAATACAAGAAAAATATTTTCCGAAATTGCGACATCTTTTACAAAAATCTTTTTAGTGACATACCAGATCCGGCTGTAGTGTTTGGGCTGGGTTTTGGGGTGTTATAGGAGGAGCCCAAAATATCGAGCCAATCCTGTGATGTAGGGCCCCATAGATATGACTCCTCTCCTGTGCTGCTCCGTCTGATGTTGAATGTCGCGAGCTAAAAAATAGGCCAAATCGAAAACATACCCGTTCGCCATGCACCATAGGAAGTAGGCGTCGTGAGTGTTGACGACACCGGTGCTTTCTCACCGACCTGTTAGTGTATGGGCTAAAAGCGCGTGTACGTACCTCAGGGATGGGACAAGGGCCGTCGCTTTGGAGCGGCTAGGGTCATACTCATTGTTGTTGGGAGCTATGTTGTACCAACATCTTGCGGGGGTTTTCTCGATATGGCGAGAAAGCTCCGAGAGATCATGAAACACCCCAAACCCGGCCCACGAGCTTTGACCAGATCTAGTATGTTCCTCAAGAAAACTGGTTCAAATTCTTTTGCTTCTTAGGAAAAACTTGTGCGATTTGAAAGAAAGTTTGTTTTGGGTTGGGCTTGAGTTGAAAACGAATTCGTTTTTATATTGAAAACCCTTTTTAGTTTTAAGTGATAAAACATATAGAGTATTTTCAAAAATGAATTACTTAATCTTTAACTTAATAAAAATTTGTAAACATAATTAAACAATAAGACAGAAATAAAATAGTTCACTAAGGCCTTATTACATCAAATATAACCCAAATTTAAAACCAAAGTACTTAAAGAAAATAAAAGTCCAAATCATAGATTTCTTGCTGTGCATGACCATCCCTAAGCTTCTGCCGAACCCGGTCCATTACTGCTCGTCACCTGAAAATAGTCCCACAACGGGGTGAGTCAACAGACTCAATGTGTACACAACACTAAGTCCAAATAGATTTAGGCATACAATACATATCAAACCATATAATAACCCATATAACAAATAGTAATGCAACTTATTCACAAGTGCTCACTTATTGGGCTTGGCCCATAACCATATCACATTCTTATAATAGGGTAGTTAACCACATAATTTCCACATACTGGGCTTAGCCCATTTCCACACTGATCCACATTCATATACTGGGCTTGGCCCTTTTCTTAATAATCCACATATCAACTAGGCTTGGCCCATTTCCACATTAAATATTCATATCAGATATAATATGCAAAGTGCACCCAACCCAACCTAGGGTCCATCCTCTACACACCCCCGTATCCAGCCTACCACACACCAGGGGATTAACAAATCACCCTCTCCTTTTCACTCCAAAGGCAATCAATGTCGTCCACGTGCAATTAAGCACAATAATCCACAACGCGACCTCAGTCAGCGCCAATCCACGATGTAGCCGTAGCTAACACCAAAACCACGATAGGACACATAGTCACTCATCAACCACGATATGGCACATAGCCTATATCAACCACGATGAGGCACAGAGCTACTCATCAAACCACGCGAACTTAATCGCAAATAAATCCACGACGTGACCTCAGTCAACGTCAATCCACGATGTAGCTCAAGGCTAACATCAAACCACGTACTCGAAGTACACCCGTACCTTCTTTCATATCCCAACCCATGCATATGCAACAAGTAATAGTGGCATAATAATAAATGCATGCACATGTTATTAAGGCAATCAATCACATTTCCACAGGCATAGTCACATTCACATCGGCACCTTCACATTCTTATCATTATTCTCATGTTACACATAACATATTTCATAATCCTAGTAGGAGTAGGAAACGTACCTGAGTACTTTTGTACCATAGAATGGTACTTAGCCATGTTCACATTCTTATAACATACATGCATATTTAAATATTGCCATAAACTTATTAAGAATTAGTGTGGGGTACACACCTGATTCGCTTAAGGTTTCCAATCCAAATCCCGAAAAGCTTGATCTAATGCCTTAGATCTTAGATCTCTACATTTAATCAATCATTTAATACTTAGTAAAGAGCCATTCGGCCACAAATCCAAATCCTAGTAGGATTAGTACACTAAAACTTACCTTGTTGCCAATTGACTTAAGAATCAAGTCCCGTAACTTTGTTGTATTCCTTCTTGTATTCGGCCAAACATTAAATCACATCCTAGGTTAGTTTCGGCTTTTTAAACAATTATGAAATAGATCTAGATATCAAAATAAGCCTTGGCCGAATGCTATAGACACTTATCTTATGGATTTTAAATCCCGAAACTCACCGAATAACTAGGGAACACGCAGCCTATGGTGTACCTTCGGGAAAAGAACTTCTCCTTCCTTGTAGTCAACACTTAGTAAATCCCGAAAGATCTCTTCAAAGTTTCGGCAACAAGATATTAAGGGTATTAGAATCTTAATTTCGACAGCCTTAAAAGAAATAGAATGAGAATCTAACCTAATCTTACCCTTACTGAAGAATTCGATGGAACTCTTGCTTGAACCCTTAGCAGTATTCGGCTATGGCTTTGATGTGGATAACAATTTCGGCTCTTGAGGCTTAGTGAGAAATCGACTAGGGCTATTGGCATCTTCGGCTTTTGATTTTGTTTGTAATAGAAGAAGGAAAGAAAAGAGAAAAAGAGAATAATGGCAGAGAGAATTCGGAAGAGAGAAGAGGAGAAACTTTAGAGAATTTCGACAGAGGTTTTCTTGAAGAGAAAAGTATGAATGAAGAATAGCCTTACTCTCCCTTTTATAGCCGAAATTACTAGGCTAGAGTCCCTTACTTGGCCACCACTCTTCTATTTTGATAGCTTTGTCCCTTGAATTATCACTTTATAAAAAGAATTTAATCCAACTATTAACTCTTGAAAATAATGATAAATAAATCCCTTATTTATCCCCTATTTAGCCGAAATTTAAAGAGAATAAAACTCCTCTTTTAAGAGCCTTAATGCCGTCCACCTCTCTGCTTCTGGAAGCAAAAATAAAACTTCTTTTATTTGCTTCCCAAGTGACTCGAACCCTGGCCCAAATACCTGCTTGTGGCGTCACCCACCTGGGCCTTAAATGACATCTTCAGGCCACTTTTCCAAGCCTGATTGTGTGTCAAATTCCTCCTACTAATTTTCTTAAGGCCACCTTGCCTTAATTTCCTCTTTTTAAACCTTAAAATGTGACATTTCTTTACATTTCCAAGTTTCCAAAAAATTTCGTTTGCCTCCTTTAAACTTAACATTTCTAAAGCATTTCCTTACATTTCCAAGACATTTCCCTACATTTCCAAGACAAGACATTTCCTTACATTTCCAACACATTTCCCTTCATTTCCATACATTTCCATACATTTCCATACATTTCCTTACATTTCCATACATTTCCATGCATTTCCTTACATTTCCATACATTTCCATACATCTTAGGGTTCCTAAAACTCCTCAGAACACATCCAACATACCCACTGAGCCCACTATCTCATGAATTACACACAAACGCATAATCCCTAATCTAGGATGTTACAGATCATGTTCCTCCAGGAATTCATGGTATAAAGTCCCAATGCGGCCCTGAATTGTGGAACATTTAGTTCTCGTATGATGCCTCCAAGTCGGAATTGGATCGTACCGAGGTCATCGTGTTGTGACATCACTGTCTGAAGATGAAATGTTGAACAGAGCTCCAGAGTGAGCTCTAAGTAGGTAGGCTTGATGATGTTGAAGAACTGGTTCCAAAGGTCGGTAGTTAGTAGAGCCCGTACGTCGTCGGCGAGTTGGGCTTGTTCTAAGGCGGCCCAATCAATGCATCTCCCTGTGCCGAGTGGTCACGCCCGAAGTATTTTGTAGCGATCTTCCTGAATACCCGAAGGAAAATGTAAGAACAGGTGACGCATTTCCGTGGTTGCGCTGGCGGATGATGAACCGGGTCCCTTTCATTTTTTGGAACTAGGGACTGCGGTTTTCTTACCTCGAGACGATGACATTATGGGCCTGAAAACAATCTAAAATTAATGATTCAAGTATATTTCAAACCAAGACATATCAAGGGATTCGATCAATATCCAAGATAAAAAACAAATTCATAACAAGATAACTCAACCATGTTTCGCATGCAAGGATGAGTAATTCAATCTAATGCTAATCATTTAAATAAAAATTGAATGTCTAAAGCAATCTAATAGTGAGAAACTAATAAAACTATTCTACTATTAAACTTAATTAGATGAATATAATTCTTAAATATGAAACAGTTAAATGGATGTAAATGTAATAATAAGAGGTGACCAGTAATGGTTTCTGGTAATGACGTTGTGGGCGGAGCACGGGCGTGTAGAGTTGAGACACGGGCGTGTGCTGCAAGTAGTTGGGGAACACAACGGTGGAATACCTTTGGGGCAGGCATGTAATGGGTTTTTTTTAGTGTAAATGTGAAAGAAAGTGAAAGATTTGGGATGGGGGAAGGCAATGGTGGGGGCTTCTTTGATGGTGGCCGGAGTGGGGAGAAGGAGTATGTGAGGGAAACGGCTAGGGTTGGGATTTTGGGGAGAATTTTTGAGGGAGACAGTACAATGTTCTTTAAATAGGGCAGGGGAAACGGGTAGGTGCCACGCCCGTGTCTCTTTTATTTAGCCCTTGTTTTTTGTGTTTTCTAAATTTGGGCGCATTTTGAGTTGTTGCCCACGCCCGTGCTCCTAGGCCATGTCCTATTATGTTCGCTTCTCCCACACCTGTGCTAGGATTGCCACGCCCATGCTCAGATAGTTAGTGTGTTGCACGGTTGGTAGGCACGGGCGTGGCTCATGCCCGTGCTGGTTTACTCAAAATAGACCACGGTTGCATCGCACGGCCATGGTCTATTATCGCAGCCCGTGTGGAAATTTTCTTCTTCATCTCGCACGTCTACCTGCATGCCCGTTTCTCATCCCATGGCGTCCACACGGCCACGGGCATGCCTGTGTGCAAGGCCATGTGGTAGGGAAACCTGCACTTTACTGTATTGGTTAATTTGTGGTTAGATGCTAAAATTTACAAATATAATGTTAGTGATGTAACACCCCTAACCCGTATCCGTCGTCGGATTAGGGTTACGAGATATTACTAGAAGAATCCAACTCTCGAATAATACATAGATCTTATTGCAAACATTTGTATAGTAATATCTTTATCTAACTAAACATGAGAATCATACTTAGCAGTTCAATCAACTTTATTACGAACATTCTTTATATTACTAGTCAATGTACATATCACAACCGCCCCAAATATCTTATAAAACCTATATATATATATATATATAACATGAATTTTTTAATCAGACCATATACGGCATTAGGAATGAATATTATGAGTAACTTACTTATCATTTTATATTAAAGCCAAAATATACCTATTTGAAAATTTCAAGTTGATTTACAAATGACCCTATTACCACTTTATCATACAAAATATCATTTACGGATATGATCGGAAAACCCAAGTACACCGTGGTCATTAGCATACTATCATGCATAATAGCATTTCAAATTTGTCTTTATTAGACTAGTTCATCACTATAGCTATTTTGGCACAATGCATATATATAATAAATTGCATCTATAATTTTCCATTAACTAAAATTCAACCGAAAACCACTTTCTTATTCAATCTAAAGCATACCACCACTTCATGAAAAATTAAATTAAGGCCAAGCATACATATTCCCTAACCGAGTTATCAAAACCAAGCACTCAAACATTTAACTAAAAGAAAATCAAGTTAAACCATTCTCACAAAGTACCATGATTATTGTTTTCCAACTTTTAACTAAATATAAGACTACCTAAATTGAGTACCTCACTCCCATACATATATATATATACACATGAAATGAATTTTTCATATTAAACTTATGGCAAGGCCGAATATCATCAACATTTATACCAAAACCAACATTACCAAAGCATATTCAACCATAGAAACTTAGCCATTTTCGCATGGCTATTATATAAATTAACAAAAGTGTTACTCAAGCATTAAACTAGCCTATACATGCTTTAAATTCAAATTTAGCTTTTAAAGTACCAAGATAGAGTGATAGTGCAGATGACTTCAATGATGATCCCCGGAGCTCGTAGCTTGACCAAAATCTATAAAACAGAGTAAAAACATAACGTAAAAAGTAAGCTAACTAGCTTAGTAAGTCTTAAGCAAACATATTGAATCAAATGATCATTCTAGCATTTTCAAAACCATACTTTATATCCTGAAATTTTAAAGCTTAATACTTATATGGTCTACTAATGTCGAATCCTAATACCTCCTTTAGCTCAACCATCTTCACTATTTTGCCTTTATACATCAAGTTATTATTTCAGCATATGGTTCAAATATAAATTAACAGCTCTTAACCAACCACTCATATTTCCAATACAAATAATTCAATAGGATCACATATATATATACTTATACAATAAAGTATATGCTCTATACTCAATAATTTCACATAGAAAGATGTATATACACGCATGTCCATTTGACATTTTATAAATTCATATACCAAATATAAATGTAATCCCATTATAGCCACATAAACATAAGGCCGAATGTACATGATTAATTACTATCATTCGTAATCGACGACTTAACACATATATATACTTACCTTATTGATCGAATATAGAAAATCTATCAAATAACTCGTAGGCACTTACCTGTATGGCTGAATGTACATATATATAACTCGCTTGCTCAAGGATCACATAACTAGAAAAGTTTATGCCTTAAAATTTGAAATTTCATCACCGGTTTAAAACTGCTATGCGTAAGCCTGAATTACTCACCGGCACTAAGCCTGCTAGACCCGAGGTCTAAAATTTAAACACCGACATTTAGCCTGCTAGGCAATAAGCCCGATACACTTCACCAGCACAAGGCCTACTAGGCTCGAAGCCCGAATATCGATATTATTAAACCATCTCATACACACTACATATTATTGATATCACATATATTACATATAATTCATATCACTTCCACATTTCGAACTCAATTCAATTTAACTACACTTCATTGTTAAAACACTATATCACATTCAGCTTTGCCCAAATTCCAATCTCTAAATTCAAAATTCAGCATGTAATATAGGTTACATTCGATATTAACGGTATTAAATTGCTTAAAGACTTACCTCGGCCATCGTCGGACGACAAAACCCGGCTATTCGATAATTTTTGTTTTTCCCCGATCCAAGTCCGTTTTTCTTTGTTCTTGATCTATACATATTCAAATTAAGCTCATTCAAACACATTTCATTTCAATTTAGTCCAAAAACACCTAAATAGACTAATTACCAATTTACCCCTAATATTTCACACTTTTACCATTTAGTCCTATTTGCACAAAACACAAAATATGCAAAATCTCACCACAACATAGCTAGGCTGAATCTTCCACATAACCATATAAGTCCATATATTTCATTTGTTTTGCAATTTAGCCCCTCAAAAATTTATTTTCACAATTTAGCCCTAATTAGCTAGATTCATCAAAAATTCAAGAATAAAGTATGTTTACCTAGCTCATATCTATCATTTAACACCAAAAATCATCAAAAAACTTGACATATCATCAATGGCATATCACACAAACAACATCAATTCACAAAATTAATACATGGGTTTGATAGCTCTCGAAGCAACGATTACAAAAAACGTAGAAATTATCGAAAATTGATCAAAAACTAACCTTTAATTTGGCTTGTAAGTAGCCGAATATACAAGCTCCCAAAACTTTTCTTTTCTTTGTGTTTTTTGGTGAATGAATGCATGAATAAAATCCACTTTCATGTTTCTTTTATTATAATATAGTTATAAATTATAAAATAAATATAATATAACCTTTAACATATAAAATAACATATAAAACCATGTTGCCGTCCATTATAATTCAAAATGGGCATATTGCCCTTTAAGGACTTCACTAAAATAAAGCCACATCAATTTAGCCATAAATCAAATAAAAGGCCACTTTTACCTATTATGCAATTCAGTCCTTTTTATCAAATTAAACCCACAAACAGACAAATTAACTTGCAAAAATTTAGCACATGCTTAGTCACATATTAACGGCATAGAAAATAATATTAAAATATTATTCAAACTCAGATTCGTGGTCCCAAAACCACTGTTTCGATTAGGGTGTAAACTGGATTGTTACAAGTGAAGTTAATGCTCGGGTTGCCTCTCAACAAGCGCTCGTTTAAAGTCTTAAGCTAGACTCACCCTGTTTTCATTTCTAAAAGAAGGTTCATGGAGCTGAAGCTTGATCGCTAAAATCAGAGTCTTAAATTTATAAAGAGAATGATCGAACCTAGAAACTAACTCTGACAACGATTTTAAGGCAAGCGCACCTATCGAACAGTAGTATAGTTTAGGCAAGACCGCAATATCGAATCCCAAAGGAACCAAAAGTACTAATACTAACTCTCTTTCTATTATTTAGCCTAAGAATTAAGTGAATGGTTATCTAATCTAAATTTAACTATTAACTAAACTAAAGATGCAAAGACAAAAAGAATGAATTTGAGAAAATACTTGGAAGAAAAACTCAGTTGATTAAGACGACACCCTTGGGAAGAATCCACCTAGACTTCACTTGTTATCTAACACTGAACCAGACGATGTATTCAATTGACTTGATCCGTAAGATTCCCTAAGTTATATTAAACCCTCTCTCGAAGCGAATAACATCTAACCCTAGGTTGATTAATTAAAATCTCTTTCTAATTAAAACCCTTAGAATCGCATTAACTCGATCTATGGATTCCCATATTAGGTTTCACCCTAACCCGGTAAAATCTCGTCACCCTATCTCTAGGCGTGCAATCAACTCTGCTTAATTATGCTAGATCTACTCTTAAGCAGGGACTTTTGCTCCTCCACCTAAGCATATCCAACTTGAATCGATATCCCAGAAATATTAACACAAGAATTAAGCACACATAATTAAGAACAAATCAAGTATTTATCATATAGTTCAGAAAACAATAACAAGATCTGTCTTAGGTTTCATCCCCCTCAGGTATCTAAGGGTTTAGTTCAAATAAAATAAAGAAAACATCTCAAAAGAAAAGCTAAAACAAAACATAAGAAATCCCTAAAACTCCCTGAAGGAATTGAAGGAGAGATCCGCCGTCTTGAGTAGAATTCCGGCTTCTTGAGATGGATCAACTGGCTATCTTCGAGTAATTCTCCACAACTTTGACCTTTCTGGCTTGGCTCCTTGGCCTAGCTAACCACCCCGACAAAAGCCCTGGTAGAAGGCTTCTACCGAACTCCCTTTTCAAGTTGCCCCATTGGGTGTTTATATAGACTTTGAGATGCCTTACTTGGCCTCTAAGTATCCTAATCTAAGTAGAATTACTACTAGGGTGTTTGAATAGGCTTTGGAATGTGTTTCTTTGCCTCCAAGTATCCAAATCCGAGTAAAACTCCTCTTGGCCGCGGCAGGGACACGCCCATGGCACATGCTCGTGTAAGTCGTGGCCAGGCCGTGTTCGACACTGTTAAGGAGGCACAGCCGTGTGGTCTTAGGCCCAGGCCGTGTGGATTTCGTGATATGGCCCATTTACTCCGTTTTGGGCCCGCTTTTCGTTCTTTTCGTCATTGGGTGCTCTCTTGGGTATGAAACATGAAAACAAAGGATTAAGAACACCAAATTACACAATTCAAGGCTTAAATTTATCCAAAAGTGTGCTAAATGTGGGATTAAAATATGTTACTTTTATGGTTTATCAAATACCCCCACACTTAAGCTTTTGCTTGTCCTCAAGCAAAATTCTCAACTCACAATTAAAACAAACTTCCTCGATTCATAATATTCATCAATAATGTTTCATTCAAAGATAATTCATACATGAATAATTCAATTCAAAGAGTCCTAAAGATTCAAACAGTCAAAGTCATAGTTTTTATAGTATGAAAACATAGGTGTTCCCCCTTACCTGAATAATTACCTCTGATTCAAAATCGACAAGAATTGACATCCTCACTAAAGATTCACTCAAATCACTCGAAGTGTTTAAGGTTCAGAATTAAGCACTCAAAAGTCAAACATGAAGAGTTAATCGCATAGGCTTGCATGAAAATCAAATCTCCACCACTATAAAATGAGATGATACACAAATCAAAAGGTCTTTAATAGGGTTGTAATGGGGCTTAGGTTAAAGGTGTGGATAAAGGCTAAATTAGAAGGTTAGAATCGAGATTGACCTGACAATTTACCTAACTAGAAAAATGAACTCATCCTAAATAATTACATCAATTGTAAACTAATAATACTACTATTGATAATACTCTAATACGAGCCTCTTCTTCAATAATTGGAATTTAATGCATAAGCTCACCTAATCACAAAGCTAATAATGAATATACTTCGTTTTTTTAAGAACAAATCAAGTAATAATAGGAAAGAACTTTTATAATTGAAATATAGAACATAGTTAGGCAACTACTCAAAATCAAATCTCGACAAAAAGGGAGTCAAGGAATGGTGATAACAAATACAAAGGGTTTTGGGTTAAACTTAGTGGGTGAGTCAATAAAAAGGGTCATTAGGATCAACGGGGTTCACTAAGGGTTAGTTTATGAAGGTAGGCTTTTTAATGGAGTAAGTGGGTTAAAACCTAAGTGCCTTTATCATCTCGGTATATCAAATCATAGGTGTAGTCTCGACATGTATAATCAAAGCAAGTTCTAGAATAATGAATCATTGTTGACACACTCATAATTAAAAAAATGAGCACGAAAGAATGTATGCTCTATAAGGCTCAAAATCTCACAAAAATTATGGGTTTTTTATGTCAACCTCGTAAATTTCAAACTTCAAGGTAACATTCAGATTTAGGTAGACAACCTAAATTTTTTTTCTGAAAAATAGACTTATCATGATTGATTCTCTAGTATCTTAAAGTTTAATCATCAATACATAGTTATCAATGGATTAATCCAAAACATATCAATAAAAATCATAAATCAGGGAAATTTCATTCTAATCATAATATGAGAAACTTACTTTAGAATAAAGCATAATTTAGGGATTTTCAAATAATACTATAGTTAACCCCCCACACTTAAGATGTACATTGCCCTCAATGTACAAAGATAGATAATATGACAACATAGTGAGAAAATCAAAAGATAGGGGGAGAAGTGAAACTTCCTGAATTTTGGATGAAGTCAATGAGAAGAATTCGGATAGGATTGAAGGTGAACGTAGGGAAGCACCTCAAACCATTTGAGATTGAATCCTCGAAGCAGCCGTTTTGGTTTTGTTGTATCTTAAGCTAAATCTAAATGCCATTGAGAAAAAGAAGAAAATAATAAAGGAAGTAAAAATAAAAATAAAAATAAAAATAAAAATTAAAATAGGAATAAAATTAAATAATTAAATAGAGATAAGGTGCAAGGCCGTGTGGGTATGGAAACCTACGCCTAAATACAAAAAGAAATAAAACCAAACTAATTAGTACGGTTAGTACTCGGGTTGCCTCCCGAGAAGCGCTCGTTTAAAGTCTTGAGCTAGACTTACCTGTTATTCGCACAATCATGGCGGTTTGAGGAGGTGGAAATCCTTTCTCATGCGATCACTTCGGTTATGGATATAAAGTTTAGGTCGAGTAGTGTTTACCTTAAAGGTGCTGATTTTGGGACTAGTTACCTCGACTGTTCCATCTGGGGAGATTTTGAGTACCTGATCTCCTATCTTAAGCTGGCTTGTCCAAACATTAAGTTCGTCGTGGAGTCACCTCTTTTTTGCTTCGTGTGTTTTTAGTTTCTCTTTGAGGCGTGTCTCGCATTCGTCTAGTTCATCGATCCACAGCCTTCGTTCCTCATAAAGTTCTTCTTTATCGCCACGAGGTCTAGGATCTGGCATCTGCGGAAGAGCTTCAAGAAACGGCAAGTTAATATGAAATTTCTTTGGAAGTTTAAGAGACTTACCGAATTGTTCCTCTATGTGGTCTTTCTTTATCGTATTAGGGTATGGCACAAGAGCTTGGTACTCTGTAATTACCGGGTTTGGTAAATCCTGGCTTACCTCAACCTTACCTTCACTTACCACAAGCTCTTGCCTTGGGTCAGATTCTACTAACCTTTCACTGTCATGAGCTGTTACGGCTTGAATTTGCTCTTTTGGGTTAGTTTCAGTGTTGCTTGGCAAGCTTTCTTGTGGTTGCTCTAAGATCGGCTTAGCGAGCTGACCTAACTGATCCTCGATCCTCTGAATTGATGCTTCTTATTTCGTTTCTATATTTCGGTAGCGTGTTTCTGTGTTTGCTATGAATTTTGCCAGCATCTCTTCAAGGTTCGGCTTATCTTCCTGTTGGTGAGGTGGTTGTTGAAAATCTGGATTTTCTGTGGCTGCTATGAATCTTGCCAGCATCTGTTCAAGGTTCTTCTTATCTTCTTGTTGGTGAGGTGGTTGTTGAAAATCTGGGATTTTTGTGGCTGCTATGAATCTTGCCAGCATCTCTTCAAGACTCGACTTCTCTTCCTGTTGGTGAGGTGGTTGTTGAAAATTTTGAGGAAGTTCCAGTCTTTGGTACTTTGATCATCCCACGAGAAGTTCGGATGGTACCTCCAACCTGCATTATAAGTGTCACTATAAAAATTATTTTGATATCTGGAATAGTTACCCATATAGTGGGCTTGTTCGTTCTCCATGCCATATCCATAAGGTGGGTACTCAGGATTCGCCACGCCGCTTAGACTCGAGTCATATTGCATTACTGGGTGTACCTGCGAGAGACTACACAAATCATCAATCTTTTTATTCATTATCTCTAGCTGGTTTGATAGCATGATTATTGGGTCGAGGTTGTAGATATCGGCTGTTTTTGTTGGCTTTGTCCTCATAACTTGCCACTAATAGTTATTTAGTGCCATCTCCTCTATCTTCCAAAATCAAATAAAAGAAAATTTAGCAAATTAAAAACAATAAAATAATAATGAAAAAAATGGCTAAAGTAATAAAAATTAAGCGTTCTTAATATTTTAGTTCCCCGGCAACGGCGTCAAAAACTTGATCGCTGAAATCAGAGTCTTAAATTTATAAAGAGAATGATCGAACCTATAAACTAACTCTGACAACGATTTTAAGGCAAGCGCACCTATCGAACAGTAGTATAGTTTAGGCAAGACCGCAATATCGAATCCCAAAGGAACCAAAAGTACTAATACTAACTCTCTTTCTATTATTTAGCCTAAGAATTAAGTGAATGATTATCTAATCTAAATTTATCTATCAACTAAACTAAAGATGCAAAGACAAAAAGAATGAATTTGGGAAAATACTTGGAAGAAAAACTCAGTTGATTAAGACGACACCCTTAGGAAGAATCCACCTAGACTTCACTTGTTATCTAACACTAAACCAGATGATGTATTCACCTGACTTGATCCGTAAGATTCCCTAAGTTATATTAAACCCTCTCTCGAAGCGAATAACGTCTAACCCTAGGTTGATTAATTAAAATCTCTTTCTAATTAAAACCCTTAGAATCACATTAACTCGATCTATGGATTCCCATATTAGGTTTCAACCTAATCCGGTAAAATCTCGTCACCCTATCTCTAGGCGTGTGATCAACTCCACTTAATTATGCTAGATCTACTCTTAAGCAGGGACTTTTTCTCCTCCACCTAAGCACATCCAACTTGAATCAATATCCCAGAAATATTAACACAAGAATTAAGCACACATAATTAAGAACAAATCAAGTATTTATCATATAGTTCAGAAAACAATAACAAGATCTGTCATAGGTTTCATCCCCCTCAGGTATTTGAGGGTTTAGTTCATATCAAATAAAGAAACATCTCAAAAGAAAAGATAAAACAAAACATAAGAAATCCCTAAAACTCCCTGAAGGAATTGAAGGAGAGATCTGCCGTCTTGAGTAGAATTCCGGCTTCTTGAGATGTATCAACTAGCTATCTTCGAGTAATTGTTCACAACTCTGACCTTTCTGGCTTGGCTCCTTGGCCTAGCTAACCGCCCCGACAAAAGCCCTGGCAGAAGGTTTCTGCCGAACTCCCTTTTCAAGTTGCCCCATTGGGTGTTTATATAGACTTTGAGATGCCTTACTTGGCCTCTAAGTATCCTAATCTATGTAGAATTCCTACAATGGTGTTTGAATAGGCTTTGAAATGTGTTTCTTTGCCTCCAAGTATCCAAATCTGAGTAAAACTCCTCTTGGCAGTGGTAGGGACACACCCATGGCACACGCTCGCGTAAGTCGTGGCCAGGCCGTGTTCGACACTGTTAAGGAGGCACAGCCGTGTGGTCTTGGGCCCAGGCCATGTGGATTTCATGATATGGCCCATTTACTCCGTTTTGGGCCCGTTTTCCGTTCATTTCGTCATTGGGTGCTCTCTTGGGTATGAAACATTAAAACAAAGGATTAAGAGCACCAAATTACACAATTCAGGGTTTAAATTATCCAAAAGTATGCTAAATGTGGGATTAAAATATGTTACTTTTATGGTTTATCAAAGCTCCTCTCTCAATTGGTAGATGACAACTTTTCCCGTAGACAAGTTTGTATGGGGATGTTCCCAAAAGGGTTTTAAATGCTATTCTATAGGCCCATAAAGCATCATCTACTTGTACTGCCCAATCTTTCCTGTTTGATTCTACTGTTTTCTCAGGATTCGCTTAAGCTCTCGATTTGCCACTTCCACTTGCCCACTGGTTTGAGGATGATAGGGGGTAGCTATTCTGTGGTGTACTCCATATTTTCTTAAGACTTTATCAAATTGAGTATTGCAAAAGTGAGTACCCCTATCACTGATGATCACTCTGGGTGTTCCAAAATGAGAGAAAAGTTTCTTAAGAAACTTCACTACAGCTCTAGCATCGTTAGTAGGTAAAGCTTGGGCTTCCATCCATTTTGACATGTAATCTACTGCTACTTAGATGTATTTATTTCCGAATGAACTGGGGAACGGACCCATAAAGTCAATACCCCATACATCGAATATCTCACATGATAACATATATGTTTGAGGCATTTCATCACGTTTAGAAATATTACCTATTCTTTGGCATTTATCACACGAAGTGACATACCTGTTGGCATCTTTAAATAGAGTTGGCCAATAAAATCTTGATTCGAGCATTTTGTGTGCTGTCTTAATCTCGCTGTAATGTCCTCCTAAAGGTCATCAATGATAATGTTCTAGGATTTTACTTGCTTCTACCTTTGTAACGTATCTCCGAAGTACTTGATCTGCACATATGCGAGAAAGAAAGGGATCCTCCCAAGAATAGCTTTTCGCAGCAGCAAAGAATCACTTCTTTTGATGATGTGTTAACTTTTTTGGTAAGATGTTAGCAGCTAAATAATTCGCAATATCTGCAAACCATGGTACCTCGGAGTTGGTTATAGAAAAGAGTTGTTCCTCGGGGAACGATTCGTTTATCACACTCTTGTCTAGCTCTTTGATATGTGGGTTATCAAGCCTGGATAGGTGATCTGCCTCAAGATTTTCAGCACCTCTCTTATCCTGTATTTCCAAATCAAATTCCTGTAAAAGTAAGATCCATCATATAAGTCGAGGTTTTGCATCAGGTTTAGTTAAAAGGTAACAAAGAGCTGAATGGTCAGTGTAAATGACAGCTTTAGATATTATCAGATATTGTCTAAATTTGTCAAATGCAAAAACTACAGCTAGTAATTCTTTCTTTGTGGTGGTGTATTTTTCTTGTGCAGGTGTCAATGTTCTGCTAGCATAATAAATTGGCTAAAAATGCTTGTTTCTTCGCTGTCCCAAAACTGCACCTACTGCAAAATCACTCGCATCAGACATTAGTTCAAAAGGTAGATTCCAATCAGGTGCGATTATAATTGGAGCATTTATTAGTTTATTTTTGAGGATATTAAATTCATCTAAACACTCCTGATCAAAATTGAAAGGAACATCTTTTTCTAGTAGTTTCGTTAAAGGCTTGGCTATTTTAGAGAAATCTTTAATGAATCTTCTGTAAAATCCAACATGTCCTAAAAAGCTTCTAATAGCCTTAACTGAACTAGGGGGAGGTAATTTTTCTATGGTTTCAATCTTTGCTTTATCTACCTCGATCCCTTTACTAGAAATTTTATGTCCTAACACAATCCCCTCTCTAACCATAAAATGACATTTTTCCCAATTGAAGACAAGATTTGTTTCCTCATATCTCATTAGAACTCGTTCTAAATTTTTAAGGCAAAGATGGAAAGAATTACCGAATACCGAGAAGTCATCCATAAATACCTCCATAATGTCTTCCACAAGTTCATCAAAGATGGCTAGCATTCAGCGCTGAAAAGTAGCAGAAGCATTACATAATCCAAAAGGCATTCTACAATAAGAAAACCTACCGTATGGACAAGTAAATGTTGTCTTTTCTTGATCTTCAGGAGCTATTGGGGTTTGGAAGTAGCCGGAGAGTCCATCCAAGAAGCAGTAGTACATGTGCCCAGATAATCTTTCTAACATCTGATCAATAAAGGGTAAAGGAAAGTGATCTTTTCTGGTGGTATCGTTTAGCTTCCTATAGTCAATACAGACTCTCCAACCTGTGACTGTTCTTGCAGGAATCAATTTATTCTTTTTGTTGGTTACCACAATCATGCCTCCTTTCTTTGGAACTACCTGCACAGGACTTACCTAAGTACTGTCAAAAATAGGATAAATTATTCCTACATCTAGAAGTTTAATTACCTTAGCTTTGAAAACTTCTTTCATATTGGGGTTCAAACGTCTCTGAGGTTGCACACACAGTTTATACTCATCTTCCATTAAAATTTTGTGGGTGCAAAATGATGGGCTTATTCCTTTAATGTCCGACATTTTCCACACTATGGCTTTTTTATGTTTCCTTAGTACCCTTAGCAAATCTTCTTTCTCCTTGGGTCCTAGTTCTGAAGAGATGTTGACTGGTTGCGTAGAATTATCTCCGAGGAATGCATATTCTAAATGTTTTGGCAATTGTTTTAGTTCTAATTTGGGCGGCTCATCAATAGAGGGTTTCTTTTTTAGTTCGTCCGTGATCTCAATGCCCTCTATTTTCGTCTGTCTAGAAGATGTTGTATTGGGATTCTCTTCATCGATATCGTCAACTATCCCCTCACCTTGTGTAAGAAATAGTTCCATCGTGTCACTGTGCATGATTTCTTGTAAAGACTCTTGAATAACTTCGTCAGTAGCATCAATAAAGTAACAAGAATCATCTTATTCTCTAAAATATCACATGGCATCATAAATTCAAAAAATGATTTCTTCATCGCCTACCCTTAATGCAAGTTTACCATCACCAACATCAATGATAGCCCTAGCAGTAGCTAAAAAGAGTCGTCCCAAAATTAAAGGTACCTCTACGTCTTCATTCATGTCAAGCACAACAAAGTCAACAGGAAATATAAATTTATCTACTTTTACCAGAACATCTTCGATAATTCCCCTAGGATATTTAACAGATCTGTCAGCTAACTGAATACCCATCCTAGTGGGTTTTGGTTCCCCGAGACTAAGCTGCTTAAACATTCTATAAGGCATTAAATTAATACTGGCACCTAAATCAGTAAGTGCTTTTTCTATGTTCAAACTACCAATTAAATAGGGAATAGTGAAACTTCCTGGATCTTTCAATTTTGTAGGTAGCTTGTTTTGGATGATAGCTGAGCATTCTTCATTAAGCTTCACCGTTGAAATTTCCTCGAACTTCCTCTTATTTGTTAGAAGCTCCTTTAAAAATTTTGCATATGTTGGCATCTGTGAAATAGCTTCAAAAAAAGGTAAGTTAATATGTAACTATTTGAAAAGTTCAAGAAATTTACCATATTGTGTGCCTAAGCAGTCTTTCTTCAACTTTGCTGAATATGGGATCGTTGGTTTAATTTCCTCAGGGGTTGGGGTTATATTTGCCTTATTAGTTTCATTTGGTATCTCTTTCTTCGTTTCGATTAACTCCCTTCCACTTTTTAGCGTCACTGCCTTTACCTACTCTTTTTCCCTAAGTAAGCTTTCTGATCGTATTTCAGAAACTAACTTAGTAAGTTGCCCGATTTGATCCTTGAGCTCCTGTGAAACACCCCACACCCGGCCCACGAGTCTTGATCGGATCTGGTATGTTCCTCGAAGAAAACCGATTCAAAATTCGTTGATTACTTTGGAAAACTATGTGTTTTGAAAGAAAAATTATTTTTGGGTTGGGCTTGTATTGAAAACAAGTTTGCTTCATTAAAAGAAATCTCTTACTTTAGGTGACAAAACGGTTAGGGTTTGTTGAAAAAAAATTTGTTTAATCCATTAATTGATAATAGTTCGTAATCATAATAAATAAAAGTAAAAATAAAGAAATTCAACTATGGCCTTATGGCCTTATTACATCAAATAATTCCCAAAATAAACTTAAAATACTGAAAATAAAATAAACGTCCAAATCGTAAAATTTCTTGCTGTGCATGGCCATCCCTAAGCTTCTGCCGAGCCCGGTCCATTACTGTTCGTCACCTGAAAATAGTCCCACAACGGGGTGAGTCAAACAGACTCAATGTGTAACCAACACTAAGAATCAATATTTCAGGCATGCATTATCATATCACATACATATTCAAATAACAAGTAAAAATAATGGTGCAACCCAAACCCAAACCTAGTTAACCATCCGCTACACTTCCCCCGTACCAACCTGCACACCGTGGGGACTACTAAGTCGACCCTCCATCCGCTACACACCATCGAAGGCAGTCGCTGCAGTCGACGTGCTCATCGCCCTTATAAAATTCGTGGTCTTAGGTCACCACATTCAGATTTCGTGGTCTTAGGTCACCACATTCAGATATCGCGGTCTTAGGTCACCGCATTCAGATTTCGTGGTCTTAGGTCACCACATTCACTTCCCCTTTTCAATAACCCATATGCCCAAATCATATTATGCATTAACATGCCAAAGTTCACATTCTTATCATTATTCTCATGTTTATAACATATTTCATAATCCTATTGGGAGTAGGAAACGTACCTGAGTACTTTGTACCATAGCATGGTACTTAGCCATATTTTCACATTCTTAATATTACATTAATTTAAACATAGCCATGAACATATCAAAACTTAGGGTAGGGTACACACCTGATTCGCTTAAGGTTTCCAATCCAAATCCCGGAAAGCTTGATCTAATGCCTTAGATCTTAGATCTCTACATTTAATCAATCATTTAATACTTAGTAAAGAGCCATTCAGCCATAAATCCAAATCCTAGTAGGATTAGTACACTAAAACTTACCTTGTTGCCGATTGACTTAAGAATCAAGTCCCGAAACTTTGTTGTATTCCTTCTTGTATTCGTCCAAACATTAAATCACATCCCAGGTTAGTTTCGACTTTTTAAACAATTATGAAATAGATTTAGATATCAAAATAAGCCTTGGCCGAATGCTATAGACACTTACCTTGTGGATTTTAAATCTCGAAACTCACCGAATAACTAGGGAACACGCGGCCTATGGTGTACCTTCGGGAAAAGAACTTCTCCTTCCTTGTAGTCAACACTTAGTAAATCCCGAAAGATCTCTTCAAAGTTTCGGCAACAAGATATTAAGGGTATTAGAATCTTAATTTCAACAGCCTTAAAAGAAATAGAATGAGAATCTAACCTAATCTTACCCTTACTGAAGAATTCGATGGAACTCTTGCTTGAACCCTTAGCAGTATTCGGCTATGGCTTTGATGCGGATAACAATTTCGGCTCTTGAGGCTTAGTGAGAAATCGGCTAGGGCTATTGGCATCTTCGGCTTTTGAATGTGTTTGTAATAGAAGAAGAAAAGAAAAGAGAAAAAGAGAATAATGGCAGAGAGAATTCGGCAGAGAGAAGAGGAGAAACTTTAGAGAATTTCGGCAGAGGTTTTCTTGAAGAGAAAAGAATGAATGAAGAATAGCCTTACTCTTCCTTTTATAGCCGAAATTACTAGGCTAGAGTCCCTTACTTGGCCACCACTCTTCTATTTTGATAGCTTTATCCCTTGAATTATCACTTTTAAAAGAATTAATCCAACAATTATCTCTTGAAAATAATGATAAATAAATCTATTATTTATCTCCTATTTAGCCAAAATTTAAAGAGAATAAAACTCCTCTTTTAAAAGCCTTATTACCGTCCATCTCTCTGCTCCTTGTAGCAAAAATAAAAATTTTTATTTTGCTTTCTAAGTGACTCGAACTCAGGCCCACTTGCATAGCTTGTGGCGTCACTCACCTGGGCCTTAAGTGGTATCTCCAGGCCACTTTTCCAAGCCTGTTTGTGTGTCATATTTCACCCATAAATTTTTTTAAGGCCACCTTGCTTTACTTCCCTCTCTTAACCTCAGAACTTAACTTTTCCTAAAACGTTTCCTTACATTTCCGTACATTTCCTTACATTTCCAAGTTTCCAAAAATGTTCGTTTGCCTCCTTTAAACTTAACATTTCTAAAGCATGTCCTTACATTTCCAAGACATTTCCCTACATTTCCAAGACAAGACATTTCCTTACATTTCCAGGACATTTCCTTACATTTCCAAGGTTCTAAAAATGCACACAACACATCCATATCACCATAAACATGCTATTTCATAAAATTAAGCAAAAATGCATAGGCCCATTTTCAGGATGTTACATCCCGTGTCGATGCTTGCTATTTTTCAAGTTTCTTTCTATATTCTGGAGATGAGTTTCTGTATTTTGGAAACGTATTTCTGAGGCTGCTATGAAGTTTGTTAGCATGTCTTCAAGATTCGGCTTCTTTTCCTATGGGTAGGGCTGTTGTTGGAAGGTTTGAGGTGGTTATTGTCTTTGATTTCCTTGGCCACCCCATGAGAAATTGGGGTGGTTTTTCCAACCTGGATTATAAGTATTACTATAAGGGTTATTGTTGGGCTGGAAATTGTTACCCATATAGTTCATTTGTTCGCTCTCCATGCCCTGTCCATAGGGTGGGTACTCAGGATTTGCCACTCCTTCACTTGCGTCGCACTGCATAACCGGATGTGCCTGCGAAGAACCATATAAACCATCAAATTTTTTATGTAGCAACTCTACCTGATTTGATAGCGTGATTACTGTGTCGAGGTTGAAAACTCCGACTGCTTTGGCTGGCCTTCGTCCTTGTAACTTGCCACTAGTAGTTATTCAGTGACATCTCTTCTATAAACTCGTAGGCTGCTTCAGGAGTCTTGTTATTCAAAGTTCCACTGGCGGCTGAATCGATTAACTGCCTTGTTGAGGGGTTCACACCGTTGTAAAAAGTTTGGACCTGTAGCCACAAGGGTAATCCGTGGTGTGGGCACCTTCTCAACAATTCCTTATATCTCTCCCATCCGTCGTAAAGTGTCTCTAAATCCATCTGCACAAAAGAAGAGATATTATTCCTTAACTTGGTCGTTTTGGCTGGCGGAAAATATTTTAATAAAAACTTCTCGGTCATTTGATCCCATGTAGTGATTGACCCTCGTGGAAGAGAATGTAACCACTGTTTGGCTTTATTCCTCAAGAAAAAGGGAAATAACCGAAAACGGATGGCATCATCAGAAACACCATTTATCTTGAAGGTATCACGGAATTCTAGAAAATTTGCTAAGTGTGTATTAGGATCCTCATCCTGCAAACCATCAAACTAAACAAACTGTTGTATCATCTGTATAGTGTTAGGTTTCAGTTCAAAATTATTTGCAGCAATAGTAGGTCTAACAATACCTGACTCAGTTCCTGTTAAACTAGGTTTAGCATAATCATACATAGTTCGAGGAGCATGATGTTCAGCCATCTTTGGAGGTGGCGGATGATTTTCAGCCATCTCTTCTAAAGTATTAATTTCGACTTCTTTCTCTTTTTCTATGTATTTTAAGCTTCGCCTTATCTCTCAGCGATTTCTGCGAACGGTACCTTCAATATCACTGTTGTAAAGTAAGGGTCCTGTCGAGTTCCTTCTAGTCATACACTAGAGGTACCTGAAAGGAGTGAAAGAAGAAAATTTAGAAAAGCAAAAAATAAAATAAATAAAATATGGCTAAAGTAATAAAAATTATGCGTTCTTAATATTTCAGTTCCCAGGCAACGGCTCCAAAAACTTGATCGTTGTTTAATGCGATGTCAAAGTCTTAAAATTTATAAAAAGAATGATCGAACCTGGAAACTAACTATGACAACGATTTAAGGCAAGCGCACCTATCGAACAGTAGTATAGTTTAGGCAAGATCGGAATGTCGAACCCAAAGGAACAAAGAGTACTAATACTAACTCTCTTTTTATTATCTAGCCTAAAAATTAAGGGAATTGTTTATCTAATCTAAAATTAACTAACAACTAAACTAAAGATGCAAAGACAAAGAACAAAAAAAATTGGAAAATAACTTGAGAAAAAACCAATTGATTAAAACGCCACCCAAGGAAAAATCCACCTAGACTTCACTTGTTATCTAACTCTGAACCAGACGATTTATTCACTTGACTTGATCCATAAGATTCCCTAACGTATATTAATCCCTCTCTCGAGGTGACTAACATCTAACCCTAGGTTGATTAATTGAAATATCTTTCTAATTAAAACTCCTAGGATTGCATTAACTCGATCTATGGACTCCCATTGTAACACCCCAACCCGGCCCATGCGTTATGAGCGGATTTGGTATGTCACATGAAGAAAGTGTAAAACATCATATGATTCTTACTAAAATAGGCGTTACTTGGTTGTGTTTAAATAAACAAGTTTTGCATGTAAATATTTGATAAAATACAGCTATTCTTGAATGGTCGATTGATGAGTCAAAAATCGGGGTAGTGAACTTTAAAAACCATGACTTTTGAAAATGACGTTGAAAATTTCAAAGAGAATCCGAGTCTTTTGAAAATTTCGTTGCTTTCGAATTTCCGTGATAATTTATTTGTAAAAGTTTGTTTTAAAATCCATTTGTTAATCTATTTTGGAAAATCTTTATTTAAGTTTTTAGAAAAATTCCCATTTAAAATAATTTAAGCAAAATAATAAGTTCGTCAAACATAAAGCAAAACAAAATACTCCAGAGGCCTTATTATAACTTTAAAACCCCAAAATAGTAAAAGTAATGGAATAAACGGAAAGTAGTTTACTAATATTTGGAAATGTTATTTCCAAAGCATGGCCTCCACCGAGTCATCCATCGCCCCAAGTCCTCGTCACTGAGCATTACCTACAAGAGTTAAGAAAGGGGGTGAGTTACAAGAACTCAGTGTATAATCCCCTTACCGTTGTCCACTGGGCCTGAAACCCATTTAGCAATATTTTGGGCCTAAGCCCCTTTTTACAATATAATGTATCAAATATATATCATATGAATGTAATGCAATTCCCAAACCAACTTAATAATCTATCTGCTACACACCACCCGTACCATCCAACACACTTGTGGGGATCAAGTCAACCCACCCCGCCAAACACACCAATCCCAGGCATTATGCCATTTATAACAAATTTGAATTGTGGACAAGCCACCAGAATCATAACGAATCAAATTAACAAACTTTTTTGTGGCAGTGCCACCAGAATCACTTCTCTTCAACATTTTCCCAACCCATGCAAAATCATGTAAATGCATCAAACATAGCAAATCATGATATTTACAAATATAATAACAATAATTAATTCAGACAAAAGTTCAGCCCATTAACACTTTACAAATCAGCCCATTAAGGCAATTTATCACATCGACCCATTAAGCAATATATCAATTTGGCCCATTGGACAATATCAAATTGGCCTATTAAGCAATATATCAATTTGGCCCATTAAACAATATCAAAATCGGCCTATTAAGGTAATTTTGTAATTCGGCCCTTTAGGGGCATTTTCGTAATTCACTCAATGATATTACCGATTTTGTTAATTTTATCAAAATAGTGTATCTTAGGCCAATTTTTCCAGTTTACACCCTATTACGATTTTAGTCATAGCGAGTTATTTCCAATATGATATCAATCTTAAAACCCACAGAAAACGGTGTGAGATTACACACCATAATTACGAGTTGTGCTTTCTACCGATTTTAACACCTATAATGATAGTTGACAAAAGGTTAGTCTCTACTTTGATAATCGTAACTAGAGACACATAACTAGGCTAACTCCACTTACCACGAATGTGATCTCCCTCAGTGCACCAAGATTCGATCCTACCCCTTGGCTACTGAAATCCCGCCCTAACAATATTTGGTGCGCGAAAGAGTTGTTAGTAATTATCCCACCTTCGGCCAAAACAAATCTTATGACAACGTTCTTACCCCACTTGCTTGACGAGTCGATGATAACAATTTGGTTAATACAAATCACTTTTGCTTCTTCTCCTTGTTGAAAGTCCTAAGCCCAATGATGGCCATAACACAGAAAATAATGTAACTTATACCCAACGAGAGAGAGAAAGAAGAACACACGATTATTAAGGAAAAACTCGAATAAAAAAAAGTTATTGACAAAGAGAGAATTACTACTTACCGATTGTACCTATGGCTACGGATACATAAAATGTGATAGATTCGGCCTTCCACTATTACGCTACAAAAATAACGATTGAGATATGAGGGACACTCATTCGGTTAAGGAGTGAAAAAGAATGAAATAATTTGAATAAAAACACTTACCTGGTTTAATTGAGAAAGAAAAGTCCAACTTGTAAGATGGAGAAGAGGATGATCAAGATTCAGATAGTGGAAGGAAATAGAGAAAGATTGAAGAAATAGTGAATAGGAAAAGAAGTGTTAACCCAAGAGGAATTAGAAAGTTTCGGCCATCAAAAGAAAATGAGTAAAAGTGGTTTGAGAGTCACGGCAAAACAAGGGAGAAGAAGAAAAAGAATTGACCAAATAGACTAGGAGGTTTCGGCCAAAGCAAAGGGGAAAAGAAATTGGAAAAGAAAGTACCCAAAATGATTTTAGTGATTCGGCAAAACAAAAGGGAAACAATGAATTATTTTTGGCCTAGAGTGATTTCGCAAGAAAGGGAAAAAGGTTTAGAAAAGAAATACAAATGTTCAAAACAAAAGAAAAATACCTCTTAAGCACCAAAACTAACAAAATGGCTAGCCAAAATTCGGCTCTCCCTTCCTCCTAACAAAACCTTGTGTAACTCTTGCCAAAAGATGGATGTTGACCAACAATTTCTTTCCAAAACATTTTCCACACCTTAAGCCAACATGTTCCCTACTCTTTCCTTTTCTTTTTCCTTCTTTCCTTCATTATCCCATATCCTCCTCCTTACCATATTCCTTAGCCACCTTTCCCTAAATAAAAAAGTCTTACTTACCTTATTTAAGCCTTGGCCGACACTTACCATATAGCACAAAAATTTAATCCAAAATTATTTGCACTAGGTGGGATTCGAACCTCAGACCATTAGTACACTCCACACGCCACTTGCCACTTTACCAATAGACTCCTTGTGCTAGCAAAAAGCACACTTATTTCCTTAAGTCATGATTCCACTTACCTTCTCCCCCTTAAGTGCATAAACACAAAAATTTACCTATAGCCTAACTTGAACCCGGGACTTCATAGAAACCTCGTAACCTTCCAAATTCACTTAACTAATAAGTCCAATTTGTAATAATGCCATTATCTTGTTCTCAAAAATTTTAAACACTCCTACGCCCAAAGCCCAATGGGCCCAATTCTACTAGGCCCAATTTCGGGATGTTACACTCATATTAGGTTTCACCCTAATCCGGCAAAATCTCGTCACCCTATCTCTAGGCGTGAGATCAACTCCGCTTAATAATGCTAGACCTACTCTTAGGCAGGGACTTTTGCTCCTCCACCTAAGCACATCATACTTGAATTAATATCCCAGAAATATCAACACAAGAATTAAAAACACATAATTAAGAACAAGTCAAATATTTATCATATAGTTCAGCAAATGATAACAAGATTCATCTTAGGTTTCAGCCCCCTCAGGTATCTGAGGGTTTAGTTCATAACAATAAAAGAAAACAGCCCAAAAGAAAATATAAAACAAAACATAAGAAATCCCTAAAACCCCCAGAAGGAATTAAAGGAGAGATCCTCCGTCTTGAGTATAATTTTGGCTTCTTAAGATGGATCAACTGGCTATCTTCAAGTGAATTCCCACAAATCTGCCCTCTTTGACCTAGCTGGACGCCCCTGACTAAGGCTCTGGGTTCCCCCCTTTTAGGTTATACTTAGGGTGTTTATATCGGCTTCGGAATGTGTTTCTTTGCCCCTAAGTATCCTAATCTGAGTGAAACTTCTCTTTGTCATTGCAGGGACACGCCCGTGGCACATGCCCGTGTAAGTCGTGGCTAGGCCATGTTCGAGGCTGTTGATACGGTCGTGTGATCTTGGGCCCAGGCCGTGTGGATTTCGTGATATGTTCCATTTACTCCGTTTTGGGCCCGTTTTCTGTTCTTTTCATCCTCTAGTGCTCTCCTAGGTATAAAACATGAAAACAAAGGATTAAGAGCGCCAAATTACACAATTCAAGGCTTAAATCATCCAAAAGCATGCTAAATGTGGGCCTAAAATATGTTACTTTTACGGTTTATCAACAAACCATTCATTAGCCAATTTAACCTATTCATCAACAATAAAGACTTAAACATATCATTTCTCAATTTAATTTGGCCTAAAAGCGTCACACATGATCATCAATCACATTTACCACATATTCATACATCATAAGTATGGACTTATAATCAGAAGTTCATTCTCATAGGTATAACTTACTCATTTACATTCTTACCAAAATTCGATCACATACCGAGCACATTGCTCATGAGTGTATACATACATATACCTACACGTAATCGTCACATAATCACATTCATTTACACTTTAGTCATTTTCCATATTTAACATAAACTTTAATTCCTTACCCCATTGAACCACTCGAAATATCGAAGGATACTCGGAAATTGTCATACACGTAGTAAGATGCCATCCCACATATGGTCTTACATGGGATCGCATGTCGATGCCGATGACATATCCCAGATATTGTCATATACGGAATCTCATATCGATGTCGACGTCATATCCCAGATATGGTCTTACACGAGATTGTATGTCGATGTTGATGCCATGTCCCCGACATGGTCTTACATTGGCTCACATGTTAAGGCCGATGCTATATCTCAAACATGGTCTTACACTAGCTCTCGTCTCAATGCCGATGCCATGTCCCAGACATGGTCTTACATTGGCTCTCATAATATGGCCGATGCCATGTCCCAAACATGGTCTTACACTAGCACATATATCAATACCGATGCCATGTCCCAGACATGGTCTTACACTAGCACACATATTGCCATGGTCCAACCATGGTCTTTACCGTCAATTCATCACATGTCAAAATTCGATCTTACTCCGCCCTACATTTCTCTTAATTTGATCTTTCAATAAAATCTCGTAATTTTTATATTATTCATGATCCAATAATAACATACGAATTAACACATGATACCGATTAAGCATTTAAACATATCTGTCGAAACCATTTTTAAAAGTTTTGAAAAACGGGTTCGACTTTAAAAACAAAAATGGGAGTCGCCACCAATCCTTTTTTACTTAGGTGTGATTGGATCACCTTGCAAAACATCTCATTTTAAAACATCTGATTTTTGGTCCACGAAAAACAAAAAAACGGGTTCGGGAGTCGGTTACATATGAGGAAGGGTTAGTACCCTCATAACGCCCAAACTTTGGTACCTAATCGATAGAATCATGTCCAAATGCTTGAAATTTAATAAACATTTAAAAAAAACTGAACAATTTGATTTAAAATTTGAGATTTCTTTGTTCCGAAAGAATACAAACATCACATCCAGCATGTTAGGACACGATATTTTTAAACCCTCGCAACTAAAATCATCACATAATTTACGAAATTTATTAAAAGGGTATTCGATTATTTAGTCAAACGGAAAATCGAAAACGAGCACGTTAGGGCACAATTTCTCAAATTTCTAAATACTAAACATTGCCTTATTTTAAAACCTTTGGGTAAAATATAGTAATTTTGTAAAATGCATTTTATTTTAAAACGATGATCTTATGAAAATATCATATTAACATATTATCAAACATCAAAAGCAATTATAATATACTAACATTTAATATAGGCAATAATAATATAAAATATGACAATTAATAATTCCTACACTAAAGCAATTATAAATACATGATGAAGTATAAGTAAATACAATAAACAATAAAATAAATATGAACGCATTTCATGCAGGTTGAAAGTTTTTATACAATAATCTATACCAAGTAATAAATAAATGCAGAAAATATATATGTATTGAGAAAATAAATAATACATTTTAAAATAAATAAATAATTTATTTATAAAACTACCTTTTTTAAGAATGAATAATGTACTATGCAATATAAGTAATTTTAAATAGAACAAAATTTTATAAAATAATAGAAGATATGATACTATATAATATAAAAATTTTAAGAGAGCAATGTAATAAATAATATACTAATAATATAATATAATAATATTAAAATAAATAATATTAATTAAATATATATATAAGTTTAATACATATATATAAAAATATATATATAAATTTTACACTTTAAACAAATTAAAATAATATGATCAAATAATTCAGTGCAATGTTTAAAAAAATAAAAAAATAAAAAGCTCGAGGATCAAATTGAAAAAAATGTAAGTTTCAGGACTAAACTGTAAATAAGAAAAATTCTATTAGACATAATTGTAAATTTGAAAAAAATGCGAAAGGGCTTAAATGGAAATTAGACCATTCAATGAAAACGTGCGGATCCTAGCCTTCTAAACAGCGTCGTTTTAACGCTTATTTGTTTAAACGAAAACGGCGTCATTTTTTAAATACTATATATGTTAATTTTTGGACTGAAAATCCATTTGGCATCTGATTGAAAAAAAAATTAGATTTTCTCCATGCTCGTCTGGGCTTCGATTATTAGCCCTTCTGACCTCCATTCCACGCGCCTCACGCGCTTTACGCGTCGTCACCCACGGCGGCGCACAGGTAAAATCTTCACCCTTTTTACTTGTTTTCTTTTTTAACAGTATTTATATGTAAAAAAACGTAGATTAAAAAAATAACTAAAAAATCACCTCGGTTAAAAAACTCTGTATTCTTTTTTGATGTCCTTTTTTTCTTTTATTTATCTGTGTGTTTGAGTATTCGTATCCACTGCCTTGTGTTACAAAATAATCAGGCTTTTATAGCCTTGAAAATAAAAAAATAAAAAAGGAATCTGCTACTGTTTTGCCATTTTGCTGCGGATTGTTTCCTTTTTCGCAGGTGTAAGGCGTTGATCCTGGTAGCGGAGTGATTCGGACGTGAATCAAGGCACGATCGAAGGCCAGAAGAGGCTGCGGCGCGAAGGCTAAGGTGCTGTGGCACGACGATTGTGTTCCTACCATTGCGGCGCCTAGGGTTTCAAAAACCCTAGGCCACTGCTGATTTCGGTTTAGGAGTTGGGCCATTTTGGGTCATCTGAGTTTGGGTCTGAGTATTTGGGTCAAGGGTCCTGGTGTAAATGGGTTTTAGTTGGGTTGCTGGGTAGGGTAATTAGAATCTGGGTTATTGGGTTTGTAACAGGTTTTGGGCTTTAATCCCGTTTTATTGTAAATGGACTGTATGGGACATTTTATTATTTTTATTTTGTTTTTATTTTTTTTCTAAATAACATGGGCCCGGGCTAAATTGGCCTATTACGGCTGCCCCTCTTTGCTCATTGTCGTGTAACGAGAATAGAGCAAAGACTATAAAAGGCCCAATTTTGCCCAGTCTTGTCAAATGGCTGGTATCTTCAATCTGCTCCACTCCTGCTCAGTGGAGACAAAACTGAAAGTGTCTTTGATCCGCTTCCTGCAACTTCAGGAAGATGAGATTTGCTATCTTCGATCTTCTTCTTACAACTTCAAGAAGACAAGATCTGTCGTCTTCAATCTATTCCGCTGCAACTTCAGAGAGACAAGGCTAAAAGTGTATTTTGATTTGCTTCCTGCAACTTCAGGAAGATGAGATCTGCTATCTTCGATCTTCTTCTTGCAACTTCAAAAAGACAAGATCTGCCGTCTTCAGCCTATTCCGCTGCAACTTCAGGGAGACAAGGCTGAAAGTGTCTTTTGATCTGCTTCCTGCAACTTCAGGAAGATGAGATCTTCTGTCTTCGATCTTCTTCTTACAACTTACTACAACTTCAGGGAGTTAAGACTAGAAGTGCTTTTGATCTGCTTCCTACAACTTCAGGAAGATAAGATCTTCTGTCTTCAGTTTACTCCTCTACAACTTCAGGGAGATAAGACTAAAATCTTCTTTTGATCTGCTTTCTGCAACTTCAGGAAGATGAGATCTGCAAACTCACCGATATTGCTACACCATCCGCTGAGGGACATGTCCTGTAGACTCGGTTTAGTATGTTTATGAATAAGATGCTATGATCATAATGAATCAAATGCTTCTAGCTACATGTAACATGTCATGAAGATGATTCCTTTTAAAGTATTAGGATTAGGATGCAATGACCGAAATGAATCAAATGCTCCTAATGGAATTTCTATGATACAAGAAATGTTATGAGTATGATTCCTACTCTAGGTGTTATCACTCATTCATCCGTCAGGGTTTCATCTTTATTCCTCTTAAAGTCTCAATCATATTCTGCTCAAATAATTTGCCCCGTGGTAATTCCGAGTCCTCTCCACTTGAACCTTGGGACATGAAGTTGGTACCTCCCACTGCAACTTCAGGGAAATAACATTTGATTTCTTCCATCCTTCTGTTACCACTTAGAGGTACAGAACTTGTATCACTTTCAATCAATTTGATCTGTTACACCATTCCCTGGGTGTAATGACCAAATGTATGTGTCTGAAATTTTCATGAATGCAGGGTATCCCGACAATGATCCCCTTTTACACTTGGATTGACCTTGTTCGTCATTTGCCGATGTGGCATCGCCAACAAAATTGTCTTATCCAATAAGAATCTGAAGAGATAATCATTTTTCAATGTTTCCAGCCCTTAGGCTTGGTGAGTTCTGAACAATAGTCATGTTTCAGATTCCTTATATTATTTAGAAGATTCTAGAGTAATATGCGAAACTCCTTTTATGAAAGTGTTATTAGTCCATAAATTGTCATTTCAATATAAAATGCTTAAAAGGTGACAAAAATGGACGAGAAAGAAATTAGTCAAGAGCATAGCTCAGAATAATTTAATCAAAGATAACCAAGGCAATAAAAGAAAATTAATTTGGGTGTATCTCAAAAAGAATAAAGCGATCAAAGATAACAAATTCAAAAATGGGTAAGATAGAAGCTAAGTGCCCCAGATATTGCAGCCTGAGCTTCTCTGTTCAAACTTCTTGGGGACCATTTTAAGCTTAATATGTGTTTAGGGGATTCGGAGTACTTTGTCAATGCCCCAAGACATAACATACTTCCTCATTGTTAATTCAAACGTAGCAAGATTACTGTATGCCCCTCTTTTTGGTCAAAATTTGAGCCGCCCTTTTCGGGTTTTCAACTCAAATCCCCTTTGCTCTCAAAGCGCCTTTTTTGGGTTTTCGCCTTGGCCTCTCCTCTTTTTTTTTTTTTTTTTTTTTTTGATTTCGAGGCACCCTTTACGGGTTTTCACCTTGGTATTTCCTCTTTTAAGTAAAATACATCTTGACTAAACCTGAATTCACCGGATTGGGCAAGTCTTCACCATTCATCTCGGTAAATATCAATGCTCCCTTAGAACAGGTCCTACATAAGTCCTTCCCAGTTTGGCATATGCTTTCCTCTAAAATCATTTTGTAGAAGAAAAATCATTTTCAACATCAGGTTCCTTCGTGGAATTTCCTAAGACGAACTTCTTTAACGTAAGCTCATATCATATGGCCGTGACAAATAGCTTTTAATCTTTTCCTCGATTAGATTCAATTGGCAAAACTGTTTCTATGCCAATGAGAAATGTGTTGCCCCGGCGAAGGTTCTAGCCAATGTTTGATAAGACAGAGGGTAAATGGTAACTTTTTTATGTCAATATTCACAAGTCTCAGTCATCTTTTCCATGATCCTTGTTTTGTTGTTTTTGTTTTTATTTTTTCTTTTTTTGCTACCATTATTGCATTATGATATGGCATCTGATCTTTGAACAAACTTTCAAACTTTTGACATTATTTTTTTTAGAACTCTTTGTCAACACTTGATCTCTTTTTTTTTCTTTTTAAATTGATGCTTATCAACTTTGTAACATTGTCACATGAAGCTACTTCCACCCTCTTAGTGAAGTAGACGACGACCATGATGATGAATCGATGTTAACTAGAAGCACTTGACGAGATAGGCCCCATAATATCCATTCCCCACATATAGAAAATTTTGTGAAGAAAATAGAAGAGTCACATAAATCTCGTCTTCTTCAGTTCAGTATTTGCGGTATGACTGATGCAATCCTCTTCCATGGTAGACCAGCATTGCCCGATCCTCATGTTTAGCCCACTTCCTATTAACCCAGGCATGTCCTGATATGATCGTGCAAAAACATCTTTGAATTCTTGAAAATAACTCAATGATGTCTCGCATTATTTCTATGGTGAGTTGGGCTTCGATCTTCACCCGCTTTTCTAGGCTCATAATATATGCTGACCCTTTGTTGAGTAAGGTCTGTTTTGCATCTTACTAAACCATTTTTAACAAATCAGAAGATATGTTACAATCTCTGTCATCTTCAAAGTTTTGAGATCCCCTAAACCTATATCTCATTCAAAAAGGGAGTCAGTAGCAACGTTGCTCATGTCGTTGATATCTGGGTACCTAGGTACGAAGGCAAAAAAATCCAAAGAATAAATGATTCTAAGGATAATTATTTGCATGGTATGGTCATGAATAAAGAATGAAAGAATATTAAAAAATATACAGTATGAAGAATGAAAAAATATTCGCTTAAGAAAATTCATTTTATTGAAATAAAATTTCAGACACAAGCCTATTTCCCAAAAGGGTTCTCATTGCCTCTAGGCTTAAGGCAACAAGCATGTTTTGAATATTACTCTAAATTAGCTCTAAAAATACAGGGATATCTTCCACAGTCCCATTATTCAAAACATTCCCAAGTACGCAAGGGCTTGGAAACTTCGTTCTCTGATTCCCTCTTCATTTTTTATTTCTTCAAGGAGTCGCAATTTTCTTGTCTCATCCTTCAATCACCGCATTTACTACCTCGTCAAAGTGATCAGGTTTTGATAAATCATCGAATTTCACAATTCCCATTTTAATGAACCTTTCGACCAATTTTTTAAACGTAGTACAATTTTCAATTGAATGACCCGTTATTCCTGCATGGTAGTCACATTGAGCTTTCGAGTCATACCATTTATGATATGGGGGTTGTAACGGCTTCAGATGAAATGGAGACACCACATGTGCGTCAAATAAACTTTGATATAGCTCCTTATACGTCATCGAAATTGGCGTAAATTGGAGCTCTGAAAAGTTTTACCTTGGGGAAACCAGATTGCTGGTGGTTACTGTCCTTGGTTGGTTTACTGTAATTGGCTCTGAATGGCTCTTGTTATACCTACCTCACAATTCGCTTTCCTTTCCTTCTTCTTCAGAGTTTTTGCCAGCACAATCGGTTTAGCTTGACCATCATCTAGGTTAAGACCTGAACCCATTGGGAAATTCAATAGGGCCAAAGTATCAGTTTGACATTGGGGTTCAATAATGACGGGTCCCCCATGCGAATGCATGTCTGGTTGAGTTGAGACACCTTTTGGGGAATAAACGATGTCTTCATCATCATCCACACTATTGACCACTGAGCCATTCCTTTTTTCAAGTCCTCCTGCTAGTAACTGGGTTAGCTGGCCTATCATATTCCTTTAGAATTCCCGCATGTCTTGTTGAATTTTGGTCAATTGCCCCTGCATCTGTATTTGCATTTGCTCTATTCTCTCCAACCTTTGTTCCATGTTTTCCAGGTTAATTGAGATAATTTTACCTAATTAGGGTCCTTTTGTAAAAGTCTAATGCAAATGATGTAATGTAATGCAAATGCATGAATGCAAAGAGGCACCGATTCTGATTCAACTTCATTTTAGAAAACTTTATTAGAAAACAAAATCCTTAACATAAAACGGATTACAAATATGATTTTGCTTTTAGGCCCAAAGTTCTGATTTTCCTAAACAACAGAGCTAATTCTTGACCACGATCTAAATGTTGCTCATACTTCATGCTCAATGTATCAGCCTGTATTGCCAAAGTCTGTAGGTGATCAGCTACCTCTTGAATCTGGACTATTGCTTCACCCATGAGATAATGCCAACTTCTAACTTGATCATGAGAATGGTGAAGTTCTTCCTTCCAATGCCCTTCTCTTGTTTCAAGGAGCTCGATCCGAAGTTCACAACTATGCAACGCTGATTCTAACTTGTCAATCTTACCCTTCATTTCCTTGATCTTATTCAGGCTTGACTATAACTCAATTGTGGAATTAAAACTTCGATGGTGATGAAGAGACCGTCCAAGTTCAGCCACTTTAGCTTTTAATTCTCCCTTTTCATTCAAACTTTCTACCAAGTTTTTCTCTAAGGTCTCATTTCGTGACTGCCTTTCTCGAAACTTTCTCTCCCAATAGTCAGCCTTCTTGGATGTCACTGTTCAGAAGTCTTCCCCAATCCAAAGTTCTTCATCGTCAGTCGCATCTTCTTATACTCTGTCTTCAAGCTATCTCGATCTTCCTCGATCTTCCTTTTCTCCTTTCTTACTGTCCCGGCTTCTGATTTCTGAATATCCACATTTAGCCTCAAGTACATCTTTTCTTCTTTTAGCTTCTCTATCTTCTTTTCTAGCTCTAAACTTTGCCTTTCGAAGTCTTGCTTTATAATCTCTAACTCCGATAGGACCACTTGTAAATACTCCTTCATTGATCGAGCACCCTCCAAACTTGGCCAGGGATGTTACCATTGATCATTTTGCTCGTCCACTCCTTGTACTCTGGGGTTGTCGTTGGTCCTCCAGTCAATATCTTCATACAGTGAGCTTCCTTCCAAGTCTCAGAATTCTCTTGAATCCTCTTCTTATAATTATCCCCCTTATATGAGAATTCGCTTTGAGCTAACCCATGTGTCGCCGGTATGAACTATCTTGCCTTGTATTGCCTTAGTACGAGCAACGGTGCATATCCAACAACTTCCCAAATTCCAGGCAGAGGTACCCAATCAAAACTTCCACACCGATAAAGGATTTCGTTGGGAACCAACCAAGGAGCTTTCCACTCAACATCTTCTTCTTGGAGGTTTTGAAGAATTTCCATCCACCTTTCTTCTAATAGATCGTCTCTCCTTGTCATAGTTGTGGCCTCCTTTAGGGGAGAATAACCTTCAGAGAACACTTGGTAAAGAACCCTATCAACCTTCCAAAAATGACTGTGAAACTAGACCATTAATAACTGTGTGCATCCAATGAATCTACCTTCACCAGTTCTCTGACATGCATTTAAATATCTGAACGTCTCGGCTAATATCGCAGGTACAGGTGTGACCCCTTTGTTAAGTCAATCGAATAAATCAGTAACTGCTTCATCTATATGTCTTAGCGCTTTGGGGAAGATCACCAAACCATAAATACATAAGGCAAATACGTCGATCATCTTTTTCTCATCTGGATGTGTTAGGATCAGGTCTCTCAAACTCACCCAAGTTATGCATTTACCTTCACCTTTCTCTTGGATTCTAGCTGTAACCTACTGCTCACTCATCCCTGTGATACTCGTCAACTTCTTCACAAAATGTGGAACATTGGCAGCCCTAAAATAAGCTTTTTCGTCTTAGAACCTCGAACAGCGAAGCAAGGTCGTATATTCCTCCAGTGTGGGCACTAAATCTACCTCCCCGAAAGTAAAACAGCTATAAGCAAAATTCCAAAATTGAGTCATAGCCCAGAATAGATGCTTATCTACCTTGATGTCGAGCAAGTAAGACAGATCACCATAATTACGATAGAACATCTATTTTGAATCATCGTCCCATTGGGTCCATATTTCTTTCAATTCTCAGAACTCATTCTGTGTAATACTAATACGAGTAAAATCCCATAGTTTAGACACATACATGTCAACTAAGCTATTCCCTTTCTCCAATTATGTTTGCTCTAACCATGTGCGAACAGCTGCATTGTCTCCCACTTTATCAAGGAACTCATTCTCCATAACTAGCTTTCTAGCTTAAAAGCTGACCGTGAATCGATACCTCTAAAAATATGAAATGAAATGCATAAAAATGAAACACAACAAGTTAGTATCACAGAATAAAATATAAAACAAGTGAAATAAATGCACACCTATCAGGCTAACTTACTAAAGTTTGGCATAACTTTACCTAAGGTAGGTTCTTAGGGTTTACTATATGCGGTTTAGTTCTAAAGTTGAGGTACCTGAACCAACAGATTCCTCGATCCTCACCCATTATAGGCTCAAATGGACCGAGTTCAGTTCAGGGGAACACATTTCCCTATGGCCATGCGGAAGTGAAAACTTCACGAAGACATAGGTACAGATGTATTCCGAAAGCAATCCACTAGCCCATGCGGAGGTGAAAGCCTCACGAAGGCATAGCTTCTCGCTCCCACTTAAGGGTGTGACCACGACGGTCATGCAGTGCAATGCAAAGAGATATGTTTTAAAATCACATACAATAAAAAAAATTTAAATTCGAACAAAAGGACATGAAATTATCGATCTTACGGCTTGACTCTCTTATTGGTCCCCAGTGGAGTCGCCAAGCTGTCGAAACCATTTTTAAAAGTTTTGAAAAACAGGGTCTGTAACACCCAGAAAATTTGAGTAATTTATTTTCATTGTGTGCTTTGAGTAATTATTCTAGAAGGTGGAATTCCTTTATTTATTTTGTGCTTGGTATAGTCCTGAAGAAGAGTTAGAATTTATTAGGATGGAATAATATTAATTTTGATTTTGAGAATTTATGGAAATGGACTAAGTGGCATTGACACATAAATTAATTTAAGTGTCAAAGTGAAGCATAAGATGAGTAATTGGACAAGTGGTGATGGCGCATGGGTTTAGGCATGAGGGAGAAGGTTCGAATCCCATGTTTAGCATCTAGGTGAATTTTATTTTGAATTTTTCTGCACATACATAGCAAGTGTCGGCCAAGAGCTTTTATGGAAGGTGTTGACTTGTTATTTTTGGTTAAAGTATCAAAGGAATAAGGAAATTATTAACTTAAGGAAGGGAATCAAGAGAATAAGGAAAATGTGAAGATATGAGGCAAGAATCAAGGAAATATTTTTGGAAACAATATCTTGGTCATTAGACCATGCACATGGACGACAATATGGCTATAGGGGGGGAGCCGAATTTTGGTGATAGTTTTGGCTAGGAGTTTTAGTTTTTGTTGTGGTCATTTTTGTTTTATGCAAGTTTTGAAAACTCTCTCAACCTTTTCTCCCTTTGGCCGAATTTGAGCATTAGTAAGTCTTAAAGTTTTTGACCATTTGGTCATTTTTGCACATCAATTGGTAATCTTTTGTGCCTTATTTTCATTAGTGCCGAAAATCACCTTTACCAAAAGCCTTTCTTTTCTCTTTTCTTCTCCCCATTGCCGAATATCCATCTCTCTCTCAAGTTCATCTTTTTCTTTCTTTTTCTTCTACTCACTTTGAAATCAAAGCAACATCATCACCATCTTTCTCCTATTTGATTTCTTTTCAATCGAAATTCTCTCCACCTACACCTTCATGGCCGAATGCTAAGGTGTTCATAAGCCAAATTATTATCTCTTCTCCTTGATCTTTCATAGCCGAATCTTTCATCCATCAATACCATTCTCAAATCCTTTCTTTCAACGTGGAAAATAGGTAAGAATTCTTTTCGCTTCGATTAGTTAATAGTGGTTATGGCCGAATATTGATGTTGGTTTGAAGGCTTTATTAGATCAAAATAAACGTTCATTCTATTAACGTTTATTTTGTTATACTTTAGTGCGATAACGGAAGTTTGGAAATCAAGAGGTCGTGGGTAACACAAATCCTTGGAATCGATTTTTGTGGTAAGGAAATCACATCTTTAAACCTTAGAATTATTTCGACATCATTGGATTAATGTTCCTTTTTCTTTGAAGACATTCAAAATAGGGAAGAAAAGGGCGGTGTTTAGCCTTCGGAAGAAGGGAGGTTCTGTTATTTCCCCTAAGTACAAGCAAAGGACTATTTCGGGAATCCGAGATTTTCCACCGGGTTGCGGACGTTCAACCGAGGAAAATCAATTGTTCGAAGTCGTTCGTACTCCCGAACCATTATTTGTTCGTGGATTCGATTCGGTTAGCGAACCATCGATCGGAGAGAAATCGCAAGTAGAAGTCTTACGGAAATCCGAGGGTAAATTTCTAGATCGCTATATTTAGATCGGTTTTATTATAGATTATAGTGTTTTAATTAACACAATACGTATAGGTGTTGAAGAGCGGGAAAGTTTAGTTCTCTCCATAACCAGGTGTGTAATTTCACACTCATTTTCGGGTTAGATTTCTAATCATAAGTATTGCGATAAAAACGTGAAAATGGTAAATTCGGAAATTATATAGTAATTGATACTTTTGTGAAAATGCATGAAAACGGTTAAAACCGAGAAATATGCGAAAAACTATTAAATCGATAAATGGGCCGATAATACTCTAGTTCGATAAATGGGCCGATAATACTCTAGTTTGATAAATGGGCCGATAATACTCTAGTTCGATAAATGGGCCGATAATACTCTAGTTCGATAAATGGGCCGATAATACTTTAGTTCGATAATTGGGCCAAAATACTCTAGTTCGATAAATTGGGCTAAAATGGGCCAAAGTTCACTAAACTACTAAATGGGCTAGTTGCTAAATTATTTATATGGGCCTAATGAAATGTTTATTGATAAACCCACCGAGGTTATGGATAAATTGAAAATTTGTTATATGACTATAATTGATATACACGCATGATTGCATGGGGTGGGTTATATGAAGAGAAGAATGGCCAGTTGCCACAAATTCGGCTCAATGCCTCTAGTTCGGTGGCTCTGCCACAATATGGCTCAATGCCTCTAGTTCGGTGGCTCTGCCACAAATTCGGCTAAATGCCTCTAGTTCGGTGACAATGTCACAATCTAGTTCGGTAGTGCACTACAAAATTAATTAAAGGCTTAAAGCCTATGATTGGTGTGTTTGGCGGGGTGGGTTGACTTGATCCCCACAGGTGTGTTGGTTGGTACGGGGGTGTTAGCGGATGGATACTAGGTTGGTTTGGGAAATTCATTTTTACATGCATTCACTCATTTTTAAAATTATGTTATTTTATGATATATGGTTGAAATCTGTTAATGGGCTCAAGCCCAGTTTGATGTCTTGACGATCTGGCCCAAAAAATGGTGGTAAGTGAGTTGCACACTGAGTTCTTTGTAACTCACCCAATTTTATTAACCATTTCAGGTAATGGAAATTGACGTGGACTTGGGCCGGAGATGACTTGGTGGAGGCCATACTACAAACTTGGGTTTTATTTAAACTATGATTTTATTTAGATTATTATCTTAAATTTCTGTTATGGGTTTTATGTAATAAGGCCTCTTTTATGTTTTTATGGATTTTATTGTGTGGATGGTTTAAATTTTATTTCTAAACTTAGAATATGGTTTTATCTAAAATATGTTAAGTTTTCTTAAGAACATTGGTTTTATAACAAAATTTCTGGACACTTTAATTATTTAAAATTCTTTTAAAGTTCTTTTAAACTATCTTAAGATTCTGACGATAAGTTTTCAAACAAGTATTATTTTTAAGCTACAAATGTCAAATCCTTGTATTAACATTTTATTAAACTCGATTTTCAAAAAGTTTTTGTAGCACTATTTTATCTTAACCATTTGAGAATAAACGAATGTATGATTGGTGTGACAAACCAAATCTCGTCTAAACGCATAGACCGGGTTTGGGGTGTTACAGGGTCGACTTTAAAAACAAAAATGGGAGTTGCCACAAATCCCTTTTTAATTAGGTGTGATTGGATCACCTTGCAAAACGTCTCATTTTAAAACATCTGATTTTTGGTCCACGAAAAACAATAAAACGAGTTTGGGAGTCAGTTATGTATGAGGAAGGATTAGCACCCTCATAACGCCCAACATTTGGTACCTAATCGGTAGATTCATGTCCAAATGCTTGAAATTTAATAAAAAAACTGAACAATTTGATTTAAAATTTGAGATTTCTTTGTTCCGAAAGAATACAAACATCACATCTAGCACGTTAGGACACGATATTTTTAAACCCTCGTAACTAAAATATCGCATAATTTACGAAATTTATTAAAAGGGTATTCAATTATTTAGTCAAATGGAACATCGAAACCCAGCACGTTAGGGCACTATTTCCCGAATTTCTAAATACTAAACATTGCCTTATTTTAAAACCTTTGGTTAAAATATAGTAATTTTGTAAAATGCATTTTATTTTAAAACGATAATCTTATGAAAATATCATATTAACATATTATCAAACATCAAAAGCAATTATAATATACTAACATTTAATATAGGCAATAATAATATAAAATATGACAAATAATAATTCCTACACTAAAGCAATTATAAATACATGAAGTATAAGTAAATACAATAAACAATAAAATAAACATGAACGCATTTCATGCAGGTTAAAAATTTTTATACAATAACATATACCAAATAATAAATAAATGCAAAAAATATATGTATTGAGAAAATAAATAATACATTTTAAAATAAATAAATAATTTATTTATAAAACTACCTTTTTTAAGAATGAATAATGTACTATGCAATATAAGTAATTTTAAATAGAATAAAATTTTATAAAATAATATAAGATATGATACTATATAATATAAAAATTTTAAGAGAGCAATGTAATAAATAATATATTAATAATATATAATATAAATAATATTAAAATAAATAATAATAATTAAATATATATAAGGTTAATACATATATATAAATATATATAAATTTTACACTTTAAAAAATTTAAATAATATGATAAAATAATTCAGTGCAATGTTAAAAAAATAAAAAAATAAAAAGCTCGAAGATCAAATTGAAATAAATGTAAGTGTCAAGGCTAAACTATAAATACGAAAAACTGCTATTAGACATAATTGTAAATTTGAAAAAATGCGGAAGGGCTTAAATGGAAATTAGACCATTCAATGAAAACGCGCGGATCCTCCCCGGGTCGGGTCAACGTGCGGATCCTGGCCTTCTAAACGGTGCCGTTTTGACGCTTATTTGTTTAAACGAAAACGGCGTCGTTTTTTAAATGCTATATATGTTAATTTTTGGACCAAAAATTCATTTGGCATCTGATTGAAAAAAAAAATTAGATTCTCTCCATGCTCGTCTAGGCTCCGATTATTATCCCTTCTGACCTCCATTCCACGCGCCTCATGCGCTTTACGCGCCGTCACCCACGACGGCGCACAGGTAAAATCTTCACCCTTTTTACTTGTTTTCTTTTTTAACAGTATTTATATGTAAAGAAATGGAGATTTAAAAAAATAACTAAAAAATCACCTCGGTTAAAAAACTCTGTATTCTGTTTCGATGTCCTTTTTTTCTTTTATTTATCTGTGTGTTTGAGTATTCGTATCCCCCTGCCTTGTGTTACAAAATAATCAGGCTTTTATAGCCTTGAAAATAAAAAAAAATAAAAAAAAGAATCTGCTACTGTTTTGCCATTTTGCTGCGGATTGTTTCCTTTTTTGCAGGTGTAAGGCGTTGATCCTGGTAGCGGAATGATTCGAGCGCGAATCAAGGCACGATCGAAGCCGGACGAGGCTACGGCATGAAGGCTAGGGTGCTGTGGCGTGATGATTGGGTTCCTGCCATTGCGGCCTAGGGTTTCAGAAACCCTAGGCCACTGCTGATTTCGGTTTAGGAGTTGGGCCATTTTGGGCCATTTGAGTTTGGGTCTGAGTCTTTGGGTCAAGGGTCCTAGTGTAAATGGGTTTTAGTTGCGTTGCTGGGTAGGGTAATTAGAATCTGGGTTATTGGGTTTGTAACAGGTTTTGGGCTTTAAGCCCGTTTTATTGTAAATGGACTGTAAGGGACATTTTATTATTTTTATTTTGTTTTTCTTTTTTTTCTGAATAACATGGGCCCGGGCTAAATTGGCTTATTACAATATCAAATTTAATGCTTATTAACATACGAACTTACCTTGACGTAAAATGGCGAAAGGGACCGAGTAGTCCAATATCCGTCTTTCCCCCGATCTAAGTCTGAAACTCATTTTTCTTTATTTATGAGAGTTAGAAGTTGCTGAATTTTTCAAGCTTCAATGGCCATTTCCTTGGGTAAGAACCGGTGGAGAAGAAAGAGAAATAAAAAAGATGGTAGCTTTTGTTATTTTGTCTTATTACACCTATTAACTTATTTACCAATTTAACCTTTTAATAACTTCACCAAATCCACCTACTACATGTCCATCTTTGTCTCCTCACTTTTCTATTGGTATAATTACCATGCAAGTGCTCATACTTTTCAATTCTATAGCTATTTACTGCCTTTATCAATTAGACCTCAAGTTTTGCACCTTACACGATTTAGTCATTTTTATCAAATTGAGCACTCAAACGAGGAAATTTCTTTATGAAAATTTCACACAACTTTAGTATCATACTATAGACATCAAAATAATAATAAAATAAATTTTTTGATGTCGGATTTGTGGTCTTGCAACCACTGTTCCATCTAGGCCCAAAATCAAGATGTTACAAACGTGTTTTAAGGTCACACGGGCGTGTGAGCCCTGCATCTTGGAAAAATTCTTAGAGTTTCCGATTAAGTCTTGACTCGTTTCTAATGCTCGTATTGACCTCGAGGGTATTTAAGGGACATTACGAATGGTTTCGGAATTTGAATAGTAACTTACATGATTTATTTGTAAATGTTTTTGAATGTTCCGGTAATGCTCCGTAACCCTGTCCCGGTGACGGATACGGGTTAGGGGTGTTACAGGAGCTTTTACATGTTGTGATGCATTGTGCATTCTGTTACTACTGCAGCATACACGTAGATGCACTTGTTCTTTCTCACTTCCATTTTTCCGTTCACTGTCTATTACATTGTATTTCTAAGCATTGTCTCGTCGATTTGTTATTTTCTACTGGCTTCGATTGTGACATATGTTTAGCTTCTTTCGATGGCATTGCAAAGGAACTTATATATCATCCATTTCCTTTGAAACATTCTATTAGTGTTGTGGTAATTAAAAAATTTGGATTTAGCTATAGTTTTTGAAGTTTGGTTTTCTTGCAGTCTCTTAAAGGTTGGAAGTAAACTCCATTTTGACTATGGGATCACACGCTTTCTAGATCATGTTTGGCCTTCCACCAAAGGGGATGTGGAGAGTGATGAAATGCCTCTGTATGTCTCGAGGTCTGCAGTTGCTCCACTTCATATGTCGTCAAGAATATCTTTTATAAGATTGTGTGAAAACCAATCTTTTTCTACAAACAATGATGATTCCAAGTTCCAATGCTTACTGTATCCTTTAGTGATCACTTATCTTGACAGGTTCTTAAATATAATGAAGACATTAATTCCTGAAATCTTCATCTTCTCTGTGATCTGGATAGCTTATAGTTTTGTGGTTTATGAAGCATGGAATCTCACTTTGCCTAATGAATGTGCTATCTAATTCATGGTTTATATGATTTAGTATGCTTAATTCTTCGCTCCTGCCATAAATTCCTTAGATTTTCTTATTTATTATGTTTGACGACCTTATGCCAATTTGGCCTACCAAAATGTGTTTTGACTTATGTTCCCGAAACAATATCCACACCACTTTTGGCATGTTGGAGGGACTAAAGCAGGGTGATCAAAGCTTTAGAAATGAGACATTTTGTTGTTGTAATGATCACCTTTGAGAAAAGGGCCTTGAGTTGGGATGTCCAATCTCCTAAGGTTCGAATATGGATACTTAAATAGTCATCTCCAAGAGTTGAAGTGATGGAGAAGGGATGCCTGAGAATCAAAATCACTAATGTATCATTAGTATTGTCATTAGACCATTGAAATCAAGGAATTACATGACTATTGGTTACTATTTTTTTTACCGTTGAAATGGGGAGACTGATAACTCTTGAAAATAGTTATATTTAAGGCCTCTAAATAGAATTAATTGGTTGTAATTAAGTGGATACATTTTCATTTTTAGGATATTTTTAAAACATTGCATAACAAAGCTTGGATTGTGATATAATGATAATTATTTGTTACTTTTATCACTTGGGGAGGAAATTTGTGATTTTGTATGAAAACAGGTGTAGAAGAGTGAGAAGATGACATAGGAATCACATAATCCTAAACTAAAACCCTTCTTGGGGGTTGTTCAAACAATTGTAAAGCGTTCTCATTGCTACGAGCCATTTTAGCAAGATAATTCGCAACTGGATGTAAAATATTATGTTTGGATAATCCACAAGATAATTCGCAAGTTAATGTATGAACATTATATTTAGATGTAAAATATAATTCTCAAGCTATTTATTACTTCTAATCTTTTACTTTTTAGTTTAGAAGATAATTAAATTAATTGTTCCGCTAATGATATTTTAACACATTAAATATGCATTACAGTTTAAAAATAATAATGTATGTTATATATTATTTTCTAATATTATATATTATGATTTTTATTAATTCATATTTTAAAAATAATTATATTAAGAATGTTATTAAATTATATATTATTTTATTAAATTTTATTTAATAATAATTATGTTAAAATATTATTAAATTATATTTTTATTTTTATTAAATTATATTTAGTAATAATCTTATTAAAATTAAATAACAATAACAATAATCATCTAACTAAAAAAATTCTACTAAGGATAATTTGGTCATTTAAGTCTTTTAAAGGTAACTTGGTCATTTAAGTTGATAAACCATAATTTACACATATTTTAACCACATGCTTAGCTTAATTTTGGATGATTTTTCATTGAATTTGATGAATTCGATGCTCCTAATCTCTTAATTTCATGTTTTATACTCAGAAGAGCATAGGAAATCGAAAAGAACGAGAAATGTAACAACCCAAACCCGGCCCAAACGCTATGACCAAATTTGGTTTGCTACGGAGAAAACATTTGGAAAACGTTTCATAAATCCCTTTAAGTCGAATTATCTTTTTGATGAGAGATGGTTATTTTGTTTAAAACATTTGAGGTGTATAAAACCCATACTTAGATTTATTTTGAAAATATTTATTAAATCAAGTTATTATATATATTTTAAGATGTACCCGAGGGTACTAAAAACATTTTTGCTTTGGTTTAGAAAAACGTGTGAACTTATTATTACCATAATTAAATAGTTTAAACTAATATTCAAAGCAGGTAACAAAATAATAAAAGGAATTATTGGAGGCCTTATTACAACCCAATTAAAATTTAACCAACAATAAAATAAAATAGACTAAAATTGAAAGTTCATTTAAGTCAAATGTCCACTGCATGGCCACCTCGAGTCCATCCGGTCCACATCCGCAATCTACATGTCACCTGAAAGATATAAAGGAGAAGGTGAGTCACCAAGACTCAGTATGTAACCCTTCCCCCGTTTTAAAGCCACATCATACACAAGTTATAACAATTAACATGCATCAAATCGTATACCCAACCTAACCATCCGTATCACCTTTCTCTACCCCGTGTGGTACCAAACCACTGGTGGTGCCAACCCACTGGTGACTTAAAGTCACAGATGTGATACCAAATCACTGGAGGTGCCAAACCTCTGGTGTCCAAAGACACGAATGATTGATGGGGCCAACCCATCGTGTGATGCCAAATCACTGGCGTCGATCCCGTATTATTATCTGTGGGGCCAACCCACTGTGGTGCTAAGCCACTGGGACAAGACGCTATGACGTGCCAAACCTCTGGAGGTACCAAACCTCTGGTGACCGTAGTCACAGTGTGTTACCAAAACACTGGTGTCCGTCGACACAATATCTCTGCCCCCTCCTCTCATCAACCCATATCAAGCAGTTATAAACAAGGTTTATGTCAACATACATTTATCACATGTATCAAATAAGCCATGCTTCCCAAAAGCATTATTATCAATCTCATACTGACAGAGACTTACCGGGATCCTCGCTTGTACCATTAAGGCACTAAATCCATATCTACATAAAGCAGATTTACACACAACATGCATTTAATACACTTGATTAATTATTATAAGTGTGTATGTACACACCTGATGTCGATGAGAAGTCTAAATCCCGAAAAGAGAAGTCGGCCACCCTAGATCTACTTGTCCCTATATTCGGCCAACACTCAGGTTAGTACTATGGCCTATTCGGCCAACCCAAAATAATTTAAAGGGGTCATCTTTGAACCCGAATCCTTACCTTTACCCTTTTAGCTATTAACCACAGCACTTGATTCCTGAGTCTGCTTCACCAACTTCCATCGGTTAGTAAACAAAACTGATAGCCTTCGGCTTTAAATCCTTGAAAGTTAAATCTTATGAAAATCGATCCTTACCACCACTTACCACCCGATTGATCCCGAATGACGGCTTGCTTTGTCGATCTCCAAAATCCCGGAACACCTAGACAAATTCGATTTTTAAAACAGATACTTAGCCCCTTGTAAATAAATGCCGACATCGGCCCTTAATCCTTAAAACGTCGACAAAGATAGGGAAAGGAAACATAGGCATTCGGCCAACCATACTTACCTTCACAATTGATTGAATAACAGCAAAATCCCGAAGTGTCTATGCCACTGTACTGTTCGGCCAAAGTGAGTTTACAGGAGGAAAGGAAATCGGCACTTCCAAGGGAGTGTATTCGGCCAAGGTGCTTCAAGGTAAGGGAAAGAAATTTCGGCACAAAGATGAGATGTGTGTTCGGCTAGAGAGAAAAAAATGAGAGAGAAGGGTGTTTAGAGTTTCGGCTAAAGGGGTTTGAGAGGATGGAAAAATGAAAATCAAAGATGGAAGGGTTGGGAATTTCGGCTGCATGCAAAGATGGGAAAAAAGAAAAATAGGTGATAGGTTGATGTTTTTATAGGCATTCGGCACCCCCTCCCCATCAAGCTTGCCGTCCACTCTCCCTCAACAAGGAGTTCAAATTCGGCCAACTCCTTGTTTTACTCCAAGCCCCTCATTTGATTTAATTCAAATGATTTGAATTAATCCCAAATAATCACCTAATAATCCTTTAATAATCCAAATAAAATCAACTAATATCTTTATTATCTCTTATCATCATATTATCTAAATAAATAAATAATAAAAAGAGTTTAAAGAGAGCAAAACTCTCCCTCCCTATGCCATCCATATCAAGGTGCAAAAAGGGGATTTTCGTGACTCGAACCAAGGCTCTCCCTTATCCCTTGTGGCGTCACATGTAGCTCCTAAGTGGCCCTCCTTTTGCCACTTATCCTAGGCTCATTTTATGACAATAAATCCCTTATTTATTCTTGTAACCCCTACCTGCTAAGGCTTTACCTTTAAAGTTCCCAAATAAAATTTCTACTAAACTGAGCCTACTCAAGACCTTTAATTAAGTCTTATTACACCACAATCAATACCATAACAATTCAAACATAAGGGAAATCATTTAATCACAATTAGCCCCGGTTTCAGGATGTTACAAGAAACGAGCCAAAAAGGGACAAAGTGGGCCTACACGGCCTAGACCACCGCACACGGGAGGATCACAAGGCATTGTGTGGCAAGCCGGATCGAACACGGCCTGGGCTATCGACCATGGCTGCCTCCCTACCGAAACTAGGATGAATTTCATTCGGAATAGGATACTTGTGGGCCAAATAAGGCATCTCAAAGCCTATATAAACACCCTAGGAGGCAACCTAAAAGGGGAAGTCGACTAGAGGTCAAATGAGAGTTCGACAGGATGTCGAATAGACGCCAAGTAGAAGGAGAAAATACTCCAAGACAGCCGTCGGGAACAGCTTAGGAGAAGGATCTCCATCAAGACTGAGGATCTCCCATCAAGTTCCTAAGGAGTTTTTGGGTTTTCTTATGTTTTGTTCACTCATAATTTTGAATACTCAACATTATTCAAATAAAAATACTATAATAATCCAAATAAAAATCAACTAATATCTTTGTTATCTTATCCTTTAACAATTATCAATAAAAAAAAACAAAACAAGACCATGTGCTTGTCAAACTCCAGCCGAATTCAATGATCAAAATGCCAAGCTTATCTTTATCTTCCAATGCCCATGTGCCGTCCCTGCCTGCCCAACTGCTGCAAAATAAAAGAAAACCACCCGCTGCCCATAGGTCTCGAACATGGGACCTGCTAGAACCCATACTGCAGGTAGCGCCCCAGGCCATTCGGCCACAGCGCTTTTTGTGATACAAAACTCGCCATAATTTCTTTTAGGCCTTCCTTCCTTAGTTCCCTTCTAACGCTAAAACAGAAAAAGAGATAAAATCCCCACTGCTGCTTCGGTTCGAACGTAAGACCTACTACCGCAGCCCTCTTTATTCCAACGCCCAGGCCACTCGGCCTCATTGAATTTCATGCCACATTGCCACAACATTTAATTTTAAGGCCTTCTTCTATTTGTAACGCCAACCAAAAATTAAAACGCCCCTTGCTGCTGCCGTGCCTTGAACCCA
>CM016625.1:33942869-34015262 GCA_005393395.2 Gossypium australe
ATGGTGGACTGATCTTGTGTTTTTCTTTCTTTTGCGGCATTCCGGGATTTGAAGGAGATCCAATCGCCTAAGGTTCTAAATCAGTAGCACTCGAATCATCCTACTTCCGGGATCTAATCGATTTAGGTAAGGAGATTTGTTTATTTAAACATATAAATTCGGGTAAATAATAATCCTTGGCCGAATGTAGGGGAAGCTTTATCTTCGCGTTCTTCCGTCTTTTGAGAAAAGTTGTAGACAAAGGGCAGTAGATCCGATTAGCGAGGGTATCGACATAGAGAGTAGTACTACGTGTTATCAGGTGTGTAACTTCTCACACCATTTAGATTGTTTGTTAGTATGTGTATATAAATCTGTTTATATTCTATTAAATGCCGAAATCCCGGCATAACGGTTGAAAACACGAGGAGGGTAAAGGCGAATCACCAGGTTAGTGATTTCTGTCATTCATAAGTGAATGTTTCTATTGAGATGATATGTTTTATATGTATTCCGATTTTTATGTATGCACGGGGTTGGGTGATTAATGAAAGGGGAAGTGTTCTGTTGTAGTGGCTCTGCCACGATCTGTTGTAGTGGCTCTGCCATGATCTGTTCTGGTGACTATGTCACAACTCTGACGATGAGCAGCTAACTGCAGCATGACTGCCATCGATGGTGTGTAGCGGTGTGGGTTGATTGTAGAAATCCCCAACGGTGTGATTGGCAGGTAAGGGTGGTGTGTAGCGGATGGAAACCTAGGATTGGATTGGGCTTTGTATAAATTTCTGTCATATGGTATTCTGTTATTCTGATTTGTGGGGCTAAGGCCCAATCTGATGGTGCACGAGGGTTGCACACTGAGTCTCGTGACTCACCCCGTTGTTTAACATTTTTTTCAGGTGGCACTTAGTGCATCGGACCGGGCTGGAAGGGAGCGCAAGGTGGCCATGCAGGAGTTTATTTGATTTAGAAGAAGGGCTTTGTTAAAATCATTTATTCTTAATATTTTAGCTAACTTGGTTTATTATTTCATTTTAATAAGGCCATGGGCCATTAGTTTTATATTTTCGGTTTTTGGGCATTACTTTCAGACACTTGAATTATCCGATAAAATTGGAACTAAGGCATGTACTAAATTTCGGTTTTAAATTCATATAGGCATTATATAGAATTTATATCTTATATAAACTATCAAATTAATAAGTTTGCCGGTATAACTCGACAAATGTTTTTTCTAAAAATGCGACATGTTTTGCTAAATCTTCTTAGTGACATGTCAGATCCGATCGTGGTGTTTGGGCCGGGTTTGGGGTGTTACATGACCCGTCGATCACGGGCCTGAGTTCCAATACTCGAAAAAATTATTATATCAATTTTTTTTACTATTTCAACTTTAAAAAATATAATAAAAAATATTTTTAATATAAAAAGGAGTTGGTTTGGTCCCTCAACCTCCACTCAAATTTTTGAGTTGAAGGTCCCCCTTCCCCCGCCACAACCGAAGGTAAGTTTTAGTTTCCCTCCCTTTATTTTTTAATTAATATTTTTAATACTAGTTTAATATTTTAAAGTATGTTATATTTTATTAAGAAGTTAATATTTAATTCGTTATCATTATAAAATTAAATAAAAAATATGGTTCTTTTAGTATAATTAGTTATATTAGTAGAAGTTTGTACTAATTAATTTGTATCTTTAATTTTTTTTTTATATTACAAATTTTTGGATGGTTCCTTCTTCCCTCCCTCTTTACAACTCGAGATCTCCTCCTCCCCCCCCCCCAAAAAAAATCAGGTATTTATTTATTTTGTTATTATTATAATTATTATTAATAATTTAAAACTTTTGTTAAGAGTTTAATTTTTTTAGAGATGTAATTATATTATATTTCACATTTTTATTGGTTGATATTATTTTTTAAAATAAATTTAGATAAAATTAATAGTTTAAATATTAGTATAAAGTGTTACAACATGTTCTGTGTCATTTGGCAAACTGTAAGCATATGAGAGAAAAAGTGAGTAAGATAATTACCAATCTTCAAAACTTATCTTCTCTAATCCGCATATTTTAATTCCTTATGGAAGTTCACCACAATGTGTCTGATATATTAGACGGATCTTGTAACAGCCTAATTGTCAGTGGTGCCAGAAACAGTGATTCGAGATCACTAAATTTGACGAGTAAGTTTAAAAATTTAATAAATTAATATTTATGAGTCAAATGTAATTTTAAAAATATTTTTTAATTAGTGAATTTTGGGAATTAAAAGAATTTATTAGGTAAATTAGGTCAAAAACGAGGTACCGAGACCTCGATTTTATAAATCAAGCTATAAATATTTTTATAAATATTTAAGGAGTGTTAGTGAATTATTATTTAAGTTTCATTAGAAAATTTTAATGTTTTGATAATAAATTAATTAAAAAGGACTAAATTGAAAAGGTGCAAAACTTGCAAATTAAGGAAATAATGATTAAATAGCTCAAGTAATAAATAAAAATGGATTTAAAGGGAAAATTAGCCCTAAAGTGGATGGCTGAAACGGTGAAGGCAGAAAAAAACAAAGAAATTGGATGGTTTAGGGACAAAATGGTCATTGGGCAATTGAGATAAAAACTAAATAAAGACCAAATTGAAAATCTAGACATTTCTTCATCAATATTCAGCCAAAAACAGCCATAGAAGAGTCCCACTAAACTGGTTTTTCATATTTTTGTTACATGTGAGTTCAATTCTTGCTCTTTTCTTAAAATTTTTGTGTTTTTAAGACTTTTACAATTAGGTCCAATTGTCTATTTCATTAGTTTTTTATTTCATGAATGATTGTGAAAGTTACCATGGATGAGTGCTGGAATTTTATGATGAATTAACATGGATTTGATGTTTTAATTTTGTTATGTGTTGATTTTATCAAGTAATTTCAATAGAAATTTATTTTAGGGCCTAATTGTGAAAAAGATTAGAATTAGGTTTTGGTGTTGAATTTCTGAATATCAAAGGTTGTATAGTAGCCTAAAATACTTAGATAAAGTATTAATTAAGAAAAATTAGCTTAATTGATGGGTTAATTGATTAGGGACTAAATTGTAAAAACTGTAAAAGGTGAGGTAAATGTGTAATTTTGAAAATTGAAAGGCGTAAATTGTGAAGTGAATTAGAATTGAATTAGATGCTAATAAATTAATAATTTTACATTATAGATCAAGAACCCGAAGATAAAACGCGGAAAAGAGAAATTAACAGATTAGTCACTGAATTTATACAACTTCAATAATCTACCCAAGGTAAGTTCATATGGTTGAACTTTTATGATTATTTTTTAATTTAGGAATGATATAATTTATAAATTCATATGTTTGTTATTGAATTATGATTATTGTAAAAATATGAAAATTGAATTGAAAGTTCAAATTAAGTGAACGCAGGATTGAGTACAATCGTTCCGTGATAAAAGATGAATTGACAAATAAGACCATGGTTGGACCATGGCAAAGTGTTAAATGTAAGACCATAGCTGGGCTATGGCATTTTATTGAAAAGACCATAACTGGGTTATAGCACTATGAACGTAAGACCATAGTTGGACCATGGCAGTATGTGTGTGTGTGTGTGTGTGTGTGTGTGTGTGTGTGTGTGTGTGTGTGTGTGTGTGTGTGTGTGTGTGTGTGTGTGTAAGACCATAGTTGGGCTATGGCATCCTGAAGATAAGACAATAACTGCGTTATGGCACTACGAGTGTAAGACCATGGCATTATATGTGTAAGACCATAGTTGGACTATGGCATCAGAAAACGATGTACTCAAATCCCTAAGACGTTCTCTAATTTGAAAAGTATTGGTAAGTGTCATATCGATTTATTGTGAAAGAACCTAAGAAGTTATTGATATTGAGCTCAACCAAGTGGATTTTATTAATTGAAATTGTGATTGGTAGACAATGTTAGTGAAATGCTCTGTTTAATGTTTTATTATAGTTTATTCGGTAAGATTTATTTTTAAAGCCTATCAACTTACTAAGTTTCTATAAGCTTGTTCTTGTGTGTTTAATGTTTCTTGTAGATTGACGTGAGTTTGGAGAATTGGATCAACACATCGGGTCACACTATCCAGATTACTCCAGTAGATTTTGTTATGCATCCTATGGTTTATATGGCATGTATAAGGTTGGATTAGAAATGAGTTAAATTTGAAATATAGTTGTGAAAAATACATATGTATATGATTGTATGCATGTGTTTAGTAGTAGTTTTTAGTAATTAATGAATGAAGTTAATATGGTAAGTTTATGCAAATGAGTTTGGTGATGACATAATAAGTTTAAAACATGATTTTGGCTTGTATTGGTTGCTTGGTTGGAATATATTAGTATATAAAAGTGTTGTGTGCAGGTGGCTATCATAAAGGGGTGAGAAGAGTGACCTTAAATGGCCTATTTTCGTTCACACGGGCAAAGACATGGGCGTATGTCTCAGCCGTGTGTGACACACGACCTGGCACATGGGCATGTGGTCTGGCCGTATGTCCCCTACACCTTGAAATTTCAAAACAGATTGCCCAGGTTTTTGCACATGGCCTAGCACACGGGCGTGTGACTTGACCGTGTGACCCCTGCACTTCACAGACAGCCTAGCACACGGGCGTGTGGTTGGTCGTGTGACCCAAGTCAGTAGCTACCCTAATTTGGACACGGCCTAAGACACGAGCGTGTCTCCTGGCTGTGTGAGCCACACGAATGGTCATATTGGCGTGTGTCCCCTGCTCCTAAGAAAAAAATTGAGATTTTAGAAAAGAATTTCTTGAGTGTTCGGTTTAGTCCCGATTCACTTCTAAAATGTATATTGGGCCTTGAGGGCCCATCTAAGGGACAATATTAATGATTTATGATTGATTCTTAAATTTTATAATAAAGGAAATTAAATATTTGAAAATAGTTCGTATAGTTTGGTAATGCTCTGTAACCCTGTTCCGACGACGAATAAGGGTTAGGGGTGTTACAGATCTCCATGGAACACTTGAATGCCTAATTGCAGCAACTAGCCCCTTTGATCTATTAAAAATGATGCAAACATTGTCTTGAGTGACAACATATCTCCACAAGTTCTTCACAAAAATTTCCATGACTCCAAGTTCTCTCCTTCAACGATAGAAAAGGCTATCGGTAGAATGTTCCGTGTAATAGGCCAATTTAGCCCCGGCCCATACAAAAAAATAATAAATCCAAAACAATAAAACAAAGTCCAAGTCCAGTTCAAAATATATCATTTGGCCCGATCGGAATGGCCCATTACTTGAAAAGATTGAAGGTCCATCTACAAGCTTGACGTATATGGAAACATAACCTTCAAGGATATGCAATCTTAGATATGATATGCAAATCTTAGATATGATATGCAATCCTAGAAGATATGATTTGCAATCTTAGAATATATGATTTTGTAATCTTAGAGATTTAATTTGTAGATACCTTTTAATCTTAGTCGTTGATGTAATTGATCTATACCGTTGGATTTGGGGAGGCTCAACTATAAATAGAGGCCTCTCCCTTCATTGTAAAGGACTTGAGTTTTGAGTAATAAAAATTCTTAAGAGCATTCACTCAAATTTCTCTCTCTTTTGCGTTCTTATTTTCTGTGGCTTGTTCTTATTTTGTTCTTCACTAATCTTCGTTTCGTTTTGAGTTGCTTCCGTTCGGGTTAGATTTTGGTGGAGGAATTTCGTTGAATCCTCATATTGCGGGAGTTAGGTTGACTTATGCATTTTTTAACCTTTTTATTTATTTATTATTTATCCATTTAATTACTTAATCATTATTTATTTATTTATTTTAATTATTTTAAACTTTTTTTTCCTTTTTGCTTTTCCCTATTTACGTTAAATTATTTTATCATATATATTATTATTTTTATTTGTTATATATTATCTATATATTATATATTATTTAACTTTAATCATATTATGTATTATTTGAAAATTTGTAAGTTTTACATCATCTAAATTGTTTTATTATTAAGGCAAAATTTTTCATATATTATTTATTTAAAATATGTATATTATCTATTTTTAAATGGTATATTATATACTTATTATAAGTTATCCCTTATATAATTTTTATTCAAAGTTTTTTATATTATTTATTTAAAATATATTTATTTATTTTATTATGTATATATTAACTATTTTAGATTTTGCCATATCGTTTTTTTATTTTTTTATTATTCTATTTTTAAAAAAAAATTGTTATAATATCCCTTTCTTATTTTGCATATATCATTTATCTTATCTTGTTATTTTACTTTTATATTTGATCTCATATGTAAAGTTTCGTATTCATTTATTAGTTTTTTTATCTTTCGCATAGATCTTTTGAATTATTATTGCTTACTTTATATCTTTTATTTGTTATTCGCGTTCTTTTATTTGTTTATTATTCTTATGTTTGCATTAGCATGGTCATTTCATTACTTGTATCATTTGCTATTTTATGTTATTCTTTTTCTTAATTGCCAATATTTGTATTAAATATTATTATATCATGTAATTGTAGTATATTGCTTTGGTATCTGTGTTTTGTAATGTATTAATGATACATTTTACTCAAATCATTGTTTTAAAATATATCTCATTTAATTGCCACTTTTTATCCAAAAATTTATTTCTTAAAATAAGGCAATATTTGACATTTGGAGTTTTGAGGAAGCCTAAATGATCAAATACCCTTTTTGAAATTAAAATATATGATTTTCAAATAAAAAACCTATCTTTGTGAATTTAAGATGTTGCGTCCTAACTTATTGGATGTGACATTTTGATATTTTGAGATAGGGATTTCAAAAAAAAAAAAAAAAAGAAAAAAGAAAACAAAACAAAGGATATTTGGTGTTTGGGAAATTCGAAAGGTCGTGCTCTAACTTACTGAGATTCGACTTTTCTTTTATACAAATAATTGAATGTATTTTTAAAGGTTATAAGTTTTGAAAAATCAAATGGGTCAAATTTTAAAATCTTCTCAAATTTTCGACATTAAGATATTAATTAATCAATTAGGTACCAATTTTTTTGGGCGTTACGAGGGTGCTAATCCTTCCTCGTGCGTAACCGACTCCCGAACCCGTTTTCTCGAATTTCGTAGACCAAAATCATTGTTTTAATAAATCAAAATATTTTTTTACTAAAATGATCAATTTCAAGGTGACCCGATCACACCTCGAAAAAAGATTGGTGGCGACTCCATTTTCATTTTTAAAGTAGATCCCCGTTTTTTCAAAAGAAAACTTAAAAATGGTTTCGACATTCCGGTTCATGTCTTGTGCAACCGCAATGAGGAGGATTTGAGTACATTTGTTGTACAGCCAGGTCTCATCTACCTACACAAGCGGCTTTTAGTGGGCAAAGACCCGAATGCAGAGACTGAATGTCCAAAACATACGGTGAAAAGTTTTTTTCCCTCGAATGTAGTTGGTTTCCCCCGTTGTGATAAGGCAATGTCTGCAACTCAACGACAATCCCTAGAATGTACTCTCGCATTGCGACAATCCACCCTTAGAGTTCGTTGTATGAAGCATCCCAATCTCCGTACAACTGATCCATGGCCATCTTTAACCAATCATGCTTTCTGGTATGAAACTCGGTAGTGGAACTGTTCTTGAAACACCCCAAACCCGGCCCACGAGCTTTGACTAGATTTGGTATGTTCCTCAAGAAAACCGGTTCAAATTCTTTTGCTTCTTAGGAAAAACTTGTGCGATTTTTAAAAAAAATATTGTTTTGGGTTGGGCTTGAGTTGAAAATGAATTCGATTTTATAATGAAAACCCATTGATTTCAGGTGACAAAATAAATAGATTTTATTTTAAATTAAAATGATTTAATCTTTAATAATTAAAATTTCGTAACATAATAAACAAAAGAAAAATAAAGTAGTTCAACTATGGCCTTATTACATCAAATAATTCCCGAAAATAAATTAAAATGCTTAAATAGAATAAGAGTCCAAATAATAAATTCTTCCTTGCTGTGCATGGCCACCTTTAAGCTCCTGCCGACCCGGCCCATTACTGATCATCACCTGGAAGAAAAATATTCCCCAACGGGGTGAGTCAACAGACTCAATGTGTACACAACACTAAGTCCAAATAGATTTAGGCATACCATACATATCAAACCATATAATAACCCATATAACAAATAGTAATGCAACTTATTCACATGTGCTCACTTATTGGGCTTGGCCCATAACCATATCACATTCTTATAATAGGGTAGTTAACCACATAATTTCCACATACTGGGCTTAGCCCATTTCCACACTGATCCACATTCATATGCTGGGCTTGGCCCTTTTCTTAATAATCCACATATCAACTGGGCTTGGCCCATTTCCACATTAAATATTCATATCAGATATAATATGCAAAGTGCACCCAACCCAACCTAGGTTCCATCCTCTACACACCCCCGTATCCAGCCTACCACACACCAGGGGATTAACAAATCACCCTCTCCTTTTCACTCCAAAGGCAATCAATGCCGTCCACGTGCAATTAAGCACAATAATCCACAACGCGACCTCAGTCAGCGCCAATCCACGATGTAGCCGTAGCTAACACCAAAACCACGATGGGACACATAGTCACTCATCAACCACGATATGGCACATAGCCTATATCAACCACGATGAGGCACCGAGCTGCTCATCAAACCACGCGAACTTAATCGCAAATAAATCCACAACGTGACTCAGTCAACGTCAATCCACGATGTAGCTCAAGGCTAACATCAAACCACGTACTCGAAGTACACCCGTACCTTCTTTCACATCCCAACCCATGCATATGCAACAAGTAATAGTGGCATAATAATAAATGCATGCACATGTTATTAAGGCAATCAATCACATTTCCACAGGCATAGTCACATTCACATTGGCACCTTTACATTCTTATCATTATTCTCATGTTACACATAACATATTTCATAATCCTAGTAGGAGTAGGAAATGTACCTGAGTACTTTTGTACCATAGCATGGTACCTTAGCCATATTCATATTCTTATAAACATACATGCATATTTAATATTGCCATAAACTTATTAAGAATTAGTGTGAGGTACACACCTGGTTCGCTTATGATTCCAAATCCCGAAAAGCTTGATCTAATGCCTTAGATCTTAAATCTCTACATTTAATCAATCATTTAATACTTAGTAAAGAACTATTCGACCATAAATCAAAATCCTAGTAGGATTAGTACACTAAAACTTACCTTGTTGCCGATTGATGTCTAATCAAATGCCGGAAACTTTGTATCCTTCTTTCTTGAAATCGGCAATCACTAGATTACTTGAATAGATTAGTTTCGGCTTTTAAACGAACTAAGAAATAGATCCTCGTACCAAAATAAGCCTTGGCCGAATGCTATAGACACTTACCTTGTGGATTTTAAATCCCGAAACTCACCGAATAACTAGGGAACACGCGGCTTATGGTGTACCTTCGGGAAACGAACTTCTCCTTCCTTGTAGTCAACACTTAGTAAATCCCGAAAGATCTCTTCAAAGTTTTGGCAACAAGATATTAAGGGTATTAGAATCTTAATTTCGACATCCTTAAAAGAAATAGAATGAGAATCTAACCTAATCTTACCCTTACTGAAGAATTCGATGGAACTCTTGCTTGAACCCTTAGCAGTATTCGGCTATGGCTTTGATGTGGATAACAATTTCGGCTCTTGAGGCTTAGTGAGAAATTGACTAGGGCTATTGGCATATTCGGCTTTTGATTGTGTTTGTAATAGAAGAAGAAAAGAAAAGAGAAAAAGAGAATAATGGCAGAGAGAATTCGGCAGAGAGAAGAGGAGAAACTTTAGAGAATTTCGGCAGAGGTTTTCTTGAAGAGAAAAGTATGAATGAAGAATAGCCTTACTCTCCCTTTTATAGCCGAAATTACTAGGCTAGAGTCCCTTACTTGGCCACCACTCTTCTATTTTGATAACTTTATCCCTTGAATTATCACTTTATAAAAAGAATTTAATCCAACTATTAACTCTTGAAAATAATGATAAATAAATCCCTTATTTATCCCTTATTTAGCCAAAATTTAAAGAGAATAAAACTCCTCTTTTAAGAGCCTTAATGCCGTCCACCTCTCTGCTTCTGGAAGCAAAAATAAAACTTCTTTTATTTGCTTCCCAAGTGATTCGAACCCTGGCCCAAATACCTACTTGTGGCGTCACCCACCTGGGCCTTAAGTGACATCTTCAGGCCACTTTTCCAAGCATGATTGTGTGTCAAATTCCTCCTACTAATTTTCTTAAGGCCACCTTGCCTTAATTTCCTCTTTTTAAACCTTAATTTCCTCTTTTTAAACCTTAAAACTTGACATTTCTCTACATTTCCAAGTTTCCAAAAATTTTTGTTTGCCTCCTTTAAACTTAACATTTCCTTACATTTCCAAGTTTCCAGAAATGTTCACTTTCCTCTTTTGAATCATTTCCAAATCATTTCCTTACCTTTCTTAGTTTCCAAAAATGTTCACTTCCCTCTTTTAAACTTAACATTTCCATACATTTCCAGGTTTCCAAAAATGTTCAAAACATAGTCATAACACATAAGACATGTCATTTCTTACAATTAAACCGAAAATGCATAGGCCCTTTTCAGGATGTTACAGTTCTACCCCCTTAAAATAATTTCGTCCTCGAAATTACTTACTAACGAACAGTCGTACTTCCTAGCTCACCACACTACGCTACTGCTGCGCACTCTGATCTTAAGAAACTATCATACTTTCTAGGCACATTCTCTTAGTTTACAATCAAGGTTCCATACACCTTACTAGCAACATAAGAACGAACTGACTTTACAACGAACAAGGCAATTAAGGTATTCCAGAACCACGTCCCCTAGAGCTCATTTCTACGATCGTGCTTTAATCTAATTAAGAAATTTTATGAATTAGCTTTTATTCCACTGATTACCCGCGAAGAAGTTTTATGGAAAGAATTTTTAGGAGTGGTTATTTCGTATTCATACATGCACACAGTCTTTACATTCATACATTCATTAATCAATTATGAACTTTCGTTCATTCAGAGAAATGTTGTAGTTTTCATTGTTGCTGTTTTCTCACTACCCAGGGGTATTTTCGTAATTTGCCCTACAGGGGTATTTTCGTAATTTGTCAAAATAAGGTTCCTTGTTGATTTTGTCAATAAGGGTATTTTGGTAATTTTTTTTGAAATCCCGGGGGTATTTCAGAATTTTTGAAATTACAGGGGTATTTCGATAATTAACCAGGGTAAATTTGTAAATCTTAATAAATCAAGGATATTTCAAAATTTACAAAACTTGAGGGTTCTTTTTGAGAATTTGTTTTCCAAATCGGTGATGTTGCAAAATTTTTGAAATTCAGGGTCATTTTGGTAATTTTATAAGTCTGGGGCAATTTCGTAATTTTCCAAAATCAAGGTATTTTGGTATTTTGTAAAATATGGTTTTTGAATACTTTTACAAAGTAGGAATATTTTATTAAAATCGAGGGTAATATGGTAATTTTAGAAACCAAGGGCATTTTTGTAATTTTACCACTAGGGGTATTTTAGTAATTTAGCAAACCGGAAAAATTTTTCGAGAAATTTTCAAAATAGATTTTGTTACAAATCGAAGGGGAAATTTAAGGATTTTAAAAACTAAGGTGTTTATAAAATAGTATGGCTAGTCCCTTTCGGGTTTTAATTATCGGGTTTAGCCCATGAATAAGTCCTCTTGGTTAGGGTGAACCGAAGCTACGCACCAGGTAGGATTCAAGTGGAGAGGAGGTGAGTCACGCGGACTACTTAAATACCAAGCTCCCACCGAATACCAATCCTAGACATGCGCACAATGGTTGCCACACCCTAACTCGGCGACTTAAATATAGGTTTGTTTATTAGGCATTTAAGTCTTATGTAACTGTTGGGGTAAGCTAGCCTTAGAGTTCAAGTTCCTATCATACTAATCTACGTTCCATTCCACTTCTACCCTTCTACAGATCACAATACAAATCACACAGAGGTTAGGGGTACTTACCTGGTGGACTTCGGGTCGGAGACTTAGGTGTCATGCCAGAAAAACCAGTTTAGTTTCAAAATTATTTTCATGAAAACTCATTTGGGCTCGATTTGAAAACATTTTGGGCCTTAGACCACAGGCCGAGAGTTTAAAACTGGGCTCTGATCCAAATTGAAACACCCCAAACCCGGCCCACGAGCTTTGACCAGATTTGGTATGTTCCTCAAGAAAACCGGTTCAAATTCTTTTGCTTCTTAGGAAAAACTTGTGCAATTTTTAAAAAAAATATTGTTTTGGGTTGGGCTTGAGTTGAAAATGAATTCGATTTTATAATGAAAACCCATTGATTTCAGGTGACAAAATAAATAGAGTTTATTTTAAATTAAAATGATTTAATCTTTAATAATTAAAATTTCGTAACATAATAAACAAAAGAAAAATAAAGTAGTTCAACTATGGCCTTATTACATCAAATAGTTCCCGAAAATAAATTAAAATGCTTAAATAGAATAAGAGTCCAAATAATAAATTCTTCCTTGCTGTGCATGGCCACCTTTAAGCTCCTGCCGACCCGGTCCATTACTGATCATCACCTGGAAGAAAAATATTCCCCAACGAGGTGAGTCAACAGACTCAATGTGTACACAACACTAAGTCCAAATAGATTTAGGCATACCATACATATCAAACCATATAATAACCCATATAACAAATAGTAATGCAACTTATTCACATGTGCTCACTTATTGGGCTTGGCCCATAACCATATCACATTCTTATAATAGGGTAGTTAACCACATAATTTCCACATACTGGGCTTAGCCCATTTCCACACTGATCCACATTTATATGCTGGGCTTGGCCCATTTCCACATTAAATATTCATATCAGATATAATATGCAAAGTGCACCCAACCCAACCTAGGGTCCATCCTCTACACACCCCCGTATCCAGCCTACCACACACCAGGGGATTAACAAATCACCCTCTCCTTTTCACTCCAAAGGCAATCAATGCCGTCCACGTGCAATTAAGCACAATAATCCACAACGCGACCTCAGTCAGCGCCAATCCACGATGTAGCCGTAGCTAACACCAAAACCACAATGGGACACATAGTCACTCATCAACCACGATATGGCACATAGCCTATATCAACCACGATGAGGCACCGAGCTACTCATCAAACCACGCGAACTTAATCGCAAATAAATCCACGACGTGACCTCAGTCAACGTCAATCCACGATGTAGCTCAAGGCTAACATCAAACCACGTACTCGAAGTACACCCGTACCTTCTTTCATATCCCAACCCATGCATATGCAACAAGTAATAGTGGCATAATAATAAATGCATGCACATGTTATTAAGGCAATCAATCACATTTCCACAGGCATAGTCACATTCACATCGGCACCTTCACATTCTTATCATTATTCTCATGTTACACATAACATATTTCATAATCCTAGTAGGAGTAGGAAACGTACCTGAGTACTTTTGTACCATAGAATGGTACTTAGCCATGTTCACATTCTTATAACATACATGCATATTTAAATATTGCCATAAACTTATTAAGAATTAGTGTGGGGTACACACCTGATTCGCTTAAGGTTTCCAATCCAAATCCCGAAAAGCTTGATCTAATGCCTTAGATCTTAGATCTCTACATTTAATCAATCATTTAATACTTAGTAAAGAGCCATTCGGCCACAAATCCAAATCCTAGTAGGATTAGTACACTAAAACTTACCTTGTTGCCAATTGACTTAAGAATCAAGTCCCGTAACTTTGTTGTATTCCTTCTTGTATTCGGCCAAACATTAAATCACATCCTAGGTTAGTTTCGGCTTTTTAAACAATTATGAAATAGGTCTAGATATCAAAATAAGCCTTGGCCGAATGCTATAGACACTTATCTTGTGGATTTTAAATCCCGAAACTCACCGAATAACTAGGGAACACGCAGCCTATGGTGTACCTTCGGGAAAAGAACTTCTCCTTCCTTGTAGTCAACACTTAGTAAATCCCGAAAGATCTCTTCAAAGTTTCGGCAACAAGATATTAAGGGTATTAGAATCTTAATTTCGACAGCCTTAAAAGAAATAGAATGAGAATCTAACCTAATCTTACCCTTACTGAAGAATTCGATGGAACTCTTGCTTGAACCCTTAGCAGTATTCGGCTATGGCTTTGATGTGGATAACAATTTCGGCTCTTGAGGCTTAGTGAGAAATCGACTAGGGCTATTGGCATCTTCGGCTTTTGATTTTGTTTGTAATAGAAGAAGGAAAGAAAAGAGAAAAAGAGAATAATGGCAGAGAGAATTCGGAAGAGAGAAGAGGAGAAACTTTAGAGAATTTCGACAGAGGTTTTCTTGAAGAGAAAAGTATGAATGAAGAATAGCCTTACTCTCCCTTTTATAGCCGAAATTACTAGGCTAGAGTCCCTTACTTGGCCACCACTCTTCTATTTTGATAGCTTTGTCCCTTGAATTATCACTTTATAAAAAGAATTTAATCCAACTATTAACTCTTGAAAATAATGATAAATAAATCCCTTATTTATCCCCTATTTAGCCGAAATTTAAAGAGAATAAAACTCCTCTTTTAAGAGCCTTAATGCCGTCCACCTCTCTGCTTCTGGAAGCAAAAATAAAACTTCTTTTATTTGCTTCCCAAGTGACTCGAACCCTGGCCCAAATACCTGCTTGTGGCGTCACCCACCTGGGCCTTAAATGACATCTTCAGGCCACTTTTCCAAGCCTGATTGTGTGTCAAATTCCTCCTACTAATTTTCTTAAGGCCACCTTGCCTTAATTTCCTCTTTTTAAACCTTAAAATGTGACATTTCTTTACATTTCCAAGTTTCCAAAAAATTTCGTTTGCCTCCTTTAAACTTAACATTTCTAAAGCATTTCCTTACATTTCCAAGACATTTCCCTACATTTCCAAGACAAGACATTTCCTTACATTTCCAACACATTTCCCTTCATTTCCATACATTTCCATACATTTCCATACATTTCCTTACATTTCCATACATTTCCATGCATTTCCTTACATTTCCATACGTTTCCATACATCTTAGGGTTCCTAAAACTCCTCAGAACACATCCAACATACCCACTGAGCCCACTATCTCATGAATTACACACGAACGCATAACCCCTAATCTAGGATGTTACAGATCATGTTCCTCCAGGAATTCATCGGTATAAAGTCCCAATGCGGCCCTGAATTGTGGAACATTTAGTTCTCGTATGATGCCTCCGAGTCGGAATTGGATCGTACCGAGGTCATCGTGTTGTGACATCACTGTCTGAAGATGAAATGTTGAACAGAGCTCCAGAGTGAGCTCTAAGTAGGTAGGCTTGATGATGTTGAAGAACTGGTTCCAAAGGTCGGTAGTTAGTAGAGCCCGTACATCGTCGGCGAGTTGGGCTTGTTCTAAGGCGGCCCAATCAATGCATCTCCCTGTGCCGAGTGGTCACGCCCGAAGTATTTTGTAGCGATCTTCCTGAATACCCGGAGGAAAATGTAAGAACAGGTGACGCATTTCCGTGGTTGCGCTGGCGGATGATGAACCGGGTCCCTTTCATTTTTTGGAACTAGGGACTGCGGTTTTCTTACCTCGAGACGATGACATTATGGGCCTGAAAACAATCTAAAATTAATGATTCAAGTATATTTCAAACCAAGACATATCAAGGGATTCGATCAATATCCAAGATAAAAAACAAATTCATAACAAGATAACTCAACCATGTTTCGCATGCAAGGATGAGTAATTCAATCTAATGCTAATCATTTAAATAAAAATTGAATGTCTAAAGCAATCTAATAGTGAGAAACTAATAAAACTATTCTACTATTAAACTTAATTAGATGAATAGAATTCTTAAATATGAAACAGTTAAATGGATGTAAATGTAATAATAAGAGGTGACCAGTAATGGTTTCTGGTAATGACGTTGTGGGCGGAGCACGGGCGTGTAGAGTTGAGACACGGGCGTGTGCTGCAAGTAGTTGGGGAACACAACGGTGGAATACCTTTGGGGCAGGCATGTAATGGGTTTTTTTTAGGGTAAATGTGAAAGAAAGTGAAAGATTTGGGATGGGGGAAGGCAATGGTGGGGGCTTCTTTGATGGTGGCCGGAGTGGGGAGAAGGAGTATGTGAGGGAAACGGCTAGGGTTGGGATTTTGGGGAGAATTTTTGAGGGAGACAGTACAATGTTCTTTAAATAGGGCAGGGGAAACGGGTAGGTGCCACGCCCGTGTCTCTTTTATTTAGCCCTTGTTTTTTGTGTTTTCTAAATTTGGGCGCATTTTGAGTTGTTGCCCACGCCCGTGCTCCTAGGCCATGTCCTATTATGTTCGCTTCTCCCACACCTGTGCTAGGATTGCCACGCCCATGCTCAGATAGTTAGTGTGTTGCACGGTTGGTAGGCACGGGCGTGGCTCATGCCCGTGCTGGTTTACTCAAAATAGACCACGGTTGCATCGCACGGCCATGGTCTATTATCGCAGCCCGTGTGGAAATTTTCTTCTTCATCTCGCACGTCTACCTGCATGCCCGTTTCTCATCCCATGGCGTCCACACGGCCACGGGCATGCCTGTGTGCAAGGCCATGTGGTAGGGAAACCTGCACTTTACTGTATTGGTTAATTTGTGGTTAGATGCTAAAATTTACAAATATAATGTTAGTGATGTAACACCCCTAACCCGTATCCGTCGTCGGATTAGGGTTACGAGATATTACTAGAAGAATCCAACTCTCGAATAATACATAGATCTTATTGCAAACATTTGTATAGTAATATCTTTATCTAACTAAACATGAGAATCATACTTAGCAGTTCAATCAACTTTATTACGAACATTCTTTATATTACTAGTCAATGTACATATCACAACCGCCCCAAATATCTTATAAAACCTATATATATATATATATATATAACATGAATTTTTTAATCAGACCATATACGGCATTAGGAATGAATATTATGAGTAACTTACTTATCATTTTATATTAAAGCCAAAATATACCTATTTGAAAATTTCAAGTTGATTTACAAATGACCCTATTACCACTTTATCATACAAAATATCATTTACGGATATGATCGGAAAACCCAAGTACACCGTGGTCATTAGCATACTATCATGCATAATAGCATTTCAAATTTGTCTTTATTAGACTAGTTCATCACTATAGCTATTTTGGCACAATGCATATATATAATAAATTGCATCTATAATTTTCCATTAACTAAAATTCAACCGAAAACCACTTTCTTATTCAATCTAAAGCATACCACCACTTCATGAAAAATTAAATTAAGGCCAAGCATACATATTCCCTAACCGAGTTATCAAAACCAAGCACTCAAACATTTAACTAAAAGAAAATCAAGTTAAACCATTCTCACAAAGTACCATGATTATTGTTTTCCAACTTTTAACTAAATATAAGACTACCTAAATTGAGTACCTCACTCCCATACATATATATATACACATGAAATGAATTTTTCATATTAAACTTATGGCAAGGCCGAATATCATCAACATTTATACCAAAACCAACATTACCAAAGCATATTCAACCATAGAAACTTAGCCATTTTCGCATGGCTATTATATAAATTAACAAAAGTGTTACTCAAGCATTAAACTAGCCTATACATGCTTTAAATTCAAATTTAGCTTTTAAAGTACCAAGATAGAGTGATAGTGCAGATGACTTCAATGATGATCCCCGGAGCTCGTAGCTTGACCAAAATCTATAAAACAGAGTAAAAACATAACGTAAAAAGTAAGCTAACTAGCTTAGTAAGTCTTAAGCAAACGTATTGAATCAAATGATCATTCTAGCATTTTCAAAACCATACTTTATATCCTGAAATTTTAAAGCTTAATACTTATATGGTCTACTAATGTCGAATCCTAATACCTCCTTTAGCTCAACCATCTTCACTATTTTGCCTTTATACATCAAGTTATTATTTCAGCATATGGTTCAAATATAAATTAACAGCTCTTAACCAACCACTCATATTTCCAATACAAATAATTCAATAGGATCACATATATATATACTTATACAATAAAGTATATGCTCTATACTCAATAATTTCACATAGAAAGATGTATATACACGCATGTCCATTTGACATTTTATAAATTCATATACCAAATATAAATGTAATCCCATTATAGCCACATAAACATAAGGCCGAATGTACATGATTAATTACTATCATTCGTAATCGACGACTTAACACATATATATACTTACCTTATTGATCGAATACAGAAAATCTATCAAATAACTCGTAGGCACTTACCTGTATGGCTGAATGTACATATATATAACTCGCTTGCTCAAGGATCACATAACTAGAAAAGTTTATGCCTTAAAATTTGAAATTTCATCACCGGTTTAAAACTGCTATGCGTAAGCCTGAATTACTCACCGGCACTAAGCCTGCTAGACCCGAGGTCTAAAATTTAAACACCGACATTTAGCCTGCTAGGCAATAAGCCCGATACACTTCACCAGCACAAGGCCTACTAGGCTCGAAGCCCGAATATCGATATTATTAAACCATCTCATACACACTACATATTATTGATATCACATATATTACATATAATTCATATCACTTCCACATTTCGAACTCAATTCAATTTAACTACACTTCATTGTTAAAACACTATATCACATTCAGCTTTGCCCAAATTCCAATCTCTAAATTCAAAATTCAGCATGTAATATAGGTTACATTCGATATTAACGGTATTAAATTGCTTAAAGACTTACCTCGGCCATCGTCGGACGACAAAACCCGGCTATTCGATAATTTTTGTTTTTCCCCGATCCAAGTCCGTTTTTCTTTGTTCTTGATCTATACATATTCAAATTAAGCTCATTCAAACACATTTCATTTCAATTTAGTCCAAAAACACCTAAATAGACTAATTACCAATTTACCCCTAATATTTCACACTTTTACCATTTAGTCCTATTTGCACAAAACACAAAATATGCAAAATCTCACCACAACATAGCTAGGCCGAATCTTCCACATAACCATATAAGTCCATATATTTCATTTGTTTTGCAATTTAGCCCCTCAAAAATTTATTTTCACAATTTAGCCCTAATTAGCTAGATTCATCAAAAATTCAAGAATAAAGTATGTTTACCTAGCTCATATCTATCATTTAACACCAAAAATCATCAAAAAACTTGACATATCATCAATGGCATATCACACAAACAACATCAATTCACAAAATTAATACATGGGTTTGATAGCTCTCGAAGTAACGATTACAAAAAACGTAGAAATTATCGAAAATTGATCAAAAACTAACCTTTAATTTGGCTTGTAAGTAGCTGAATATACAAGCTCCCAAAACTTTTCTTTTCTTTGTGTTTTTCGGTGAATGAATGCATGAATAAAATCCACTTTCATGTTTCTTTTATTATAATATAGTTATAAATTATAAAATAAATATAATATAACCTTTAACATATAAAATAACATATAAAACCATGTTGCCGTCCATTATAATTCAAAATGGGCATATTGCCCTTTAAGGACTTCACTAAAATAAAGCCACATCAATTTAGCCATAAATCAAATAAAAGGCCACTTTTACCTATTATGCAATTCAGTCCTTTTTATCAAATTAAACCCACAAACAGACAAATTAACTTGCAAAAATTTAGCACATGCTTAGTCACATATTAACGGCATAGAAAATAATATTAAAATATTATTCAAACTCAGATTCGTGGTCCCAAAACCACTGTTTCGATTAGGGTGTAAACTGGATTGTTACAAGTGAAGTTAATGCTCGGGTTGCCTCTCAACAAGCGCTCGTTTAAAGTCTTAAGCTAGACTCACCCTGTTTTCATTTCTAAAAGAAGGTTCATGGAGCTGAAGCTTGATCGCTAAAATCAGAGTCTTAAATTTATAAAGAGAATGATCGAACCTAGAAACTAACTCTGACAACGATTTTAAGGCAAGCGCACCTATCGAACAGTAGTATAGTTTAGGCAAGACCGCAATATCGAATCCCAAAGGAACCAAAAGTACTAATACTAACTCTCTTTCTATTATTTAGCCTAAGAATTAAGTGAATGGTTATCTAATCTAAATTTAACTATTAACTAAACTAAAGATGCAAAGACAAAAAGAATGAATTTGAGAAAATACTTGGAAGAAAAACTCAGTTGATTAAGACGACACCCTTGGGAAGAATCCACCTAGACTTCACTTGTTATCTAACACTGAACCAGACGATGTATTCAATTGACTTGATCCGTAAGATTCCCTAAGTTATATTAAACCCTCTCTCGAAGCGAATAACATCTAACCCTAGGTTGATTAATTAAAATCTCTTTCTAATTAAAACCCTTAGAATCGCATTAACTCGATCTATGGATTCCCATATTAGGTTTCACCCTAACCCGGTAAAATCTCGTCACCCTATCTCTAGGCGTGCGATCAACTCTGCTTAATTATGCTAGATCTACTCTTAAGCAGGGACTTTTGCTCCTCCACCTAAGCACATCCAACTTGAATCGATATCCCAGAAATATTAACACAAGAATTAAGCACACATAATTAAGAACAAATCAAGTATTTATCATATAGTTCAGAAAACAATAACAAGATCTGTCTTAGGTTTCATCCCCCTCAGGTATCTAAGGGTTTAGTTCAAATAAAATAAAGAAAACATCTCAAAAGAAAAGATAAAACAAAACATAAGAAATCCCTAAAACTCCCTGAAGGAATTGAAGGAGAGATCCGCCGTCTTGAGTAGAATTCTGGCTTCTTGAGATGGATCAACTGGCTATCTTCGAGTAATTCTCCACAACTTTGACCTTTCTGGCTTGGCTCCTTGGCCTAGCTAACCACCCCGACAAAAGCCCTGGTAGAAGGCTTCTACCGAACTCCCTTTTCAAGTTGCCCCATTGGGTGTTTATATAGACTTTGAGATGCCTTACTTGGCCTCTAAGTATCCTAATCTAAGTAGAATTACTACTAGGGTGTTTGAATAGGCTTTGGAATGTGTTTCTTTGCCTCCAAGTATCCAAATCCGAGTAAAACTCCTCTTGGCCGCGGCAGGGACACGCCCATGGCACATGCTCGTGTAAGTCGTGGCCAGGCCGTGTTCGACACTGTTAAGGAGGCACAGCCGTGTGGTCTTAGGCCCAGGCCGTGTGGATTTCGTGATATGGCCCATTTACTCCGTTTTGGGCCCGCTTTTCGTTCTTTTCGTCATTGGGTGCTCTCTTGGGTATGAAACATGAAAACAAAGGATTAAGAACACCAAATTACACAATTCAAGGCTTAAATTTATCCAAAAGTGTGCTAAATGTGGGATTAAAATATGTTACTTTTATGGTTTATCAAATACCCCCACACTTAAGCTTTTGCTTGTCCTCAAGCAAAATTCTCAACTCACAATTAAAACAAACTTCCTCGATTCATAATATTCATCAATAATGTTTCATTCAAAGATAATTCATACATGAATAATTCAATTCAAAGAGTCCTAAAGATTCAAACAGTCAAAGTCATAGTTTTTATAGTATGAAAACATAGGTGTTTCCCCTTACCTGAATAATTACCTCTGATTCAAAATCGACAAGAATTGACATCCTCACTAAAGATTCACTCAAATCACTCGAAGTGTTTAAGGTTCAGAATTAAGCACTCAAAAGTCAAACATGAAGAGTTAATCGCATAGGCTTGCATGAAAATCAAATCTCCACCACTATAAAATGAGATGATACACAAATCAAAAGGTCTTTAACAGGGTTGTAATGGGGCTTAGGTTAAAGGTGTGGATAAAGGCTAAATTAGAAGGTTAGAATCGAGATTGACCTGACAATTTACCTAACTAGAAAAATGAACTCATCCTAAATAATTACATCAATTGTAAACTAATAATACTACTATTGATAATACTCTAATACGAGCCTCTTCTTCAATAATTGGAATTTAATGCATAAGCTCACCTAATCACAAAGCTAATAATGAATATACTTCGTTTTTTTAAGAACAAATCAAGTAATAATAGGAAAGAACTTTTATAATTGAAATATAGAACATAGTTAGGCAACTACTCAAAATCAAATCTCGACAAAAAGGGAGTCAAGGAATGGTGATAACAAATACAAAGGGTTTTGGGTTAAACTTAGTGGGTGAGTCAATAAAAAGGGTCATTAGGATCAACGGGGTTCACTAAGGGTTAGTTTATGAAGGTAGGCTTTTTAATGGAGTAAGTGGGTTAAAACCTAAGTGCCTTTATCATCTCGGTATATCAAATCATAGGTGTAGTCTCGACATGTATAATCAAAGCAAGTTCTAGAATAATGAATCATTGTTGACACACTCATAATTAAAAAAATGAGCACGAAAGAATGTATGCTCTATAAGGCTCAAAATCTCACAAAAATTATGGGTTTTTTATGTCAACCTCGTAAATTTCAAACTTCAAGGTAACATTCAGATTTAGGTAGACAACCTAAATTTTATTTCTGAAAAATAGACTTATCATGATTGATTCTCTAGTATCTTAAAGTTTAATCATCAATACATAGTTATCAGTGGATTAATCCAAAACATATCAATAAAAATCATAAATCAGGGAAATTTCATTCTAATCATAATATGAGAAACTTACTTTAGAATAAAGCATAATTTAGGGATTTTCAAATAATACTATAGTTAACTCCCCACACTTAAGATGTACATTGCCCTCAATGTACAAAGATAGATAATATGACAACATAGTGAGAAAATCAAAAGATAGGGGGAGAAGTGAAACTTCCTGAATTTTGGATGAAGTCAATGAGAAGAATTCGGATAGGATTGAAGGTGAACGTAGGGAAGCACCTCAAACCATTTGAGATTGAATCCTCGAAGCAGCCGTTTTGGTTTTGTTGTATCTTAAGCTAAATCTAAATGCCATTGAGAAAAAGAAGAAAATAATAAAGGAAGTAAAAATAAAAATAAAAATAAAAATAAAAATAGGAATAAAATTAAATAATTAAATAGAGATAAGGTGCAAGGCCGTGTGGGTATGGAAACCTACGCCTAAATACAAAAAGAAATAAAACCAAACTAATTAGTACGGTTAGTACTCGGGTTGCCTCCCGAGAAGCGCTCGTTTAAAGTCTTGAGCTAGACTTACCTGTTATTCGCACAATCATGGCGGTTTGAGGAGGTGGAAATCCTTTCTCATGCGATCACTTCGGTTATGGATATAAAGTTTAAGTCGAGTAGTGTTTACCTTAAAGGTGCTGATTTTGGGACTAGTTACCTCGACTGTTCCATCTGGGGAGATTTTGAGTACCTGATCTCCTATCTTAAGCTGGCTTGTCCAAACATTAAGTTCGTCGTGGAGTCACCTCTTTTTTGCTTCGTGTGTTTTTAGTTTCTCTTTGAGGCGTGTCTCGCATTCGTCTAGTTCATCGATCCACAGCCTTCGTTCCTCATAAAGTTCTTCTTTATCGCCACGAGGTCTAGGATCTGGCATCTGCGGAAGAGCTTCAAGAAACGGCAAGTTAATATGAAATTTCTTTGGAAGTTTAAGAGACTTACCGAATTGTTCCTCTATGTGGTCTTTCTTTATCGTATTAGGGTATGGCACAAGAGCTTGGTACTCTGTAATTACCGGGTTTGGTAAATCCTAGCTTACCTCAACCTTACCTTCACTTACCACAAGCTCTTGCCTTGGGTCAGATTCTACTAACCTTTCACTGTCATGAGCTGTTACGGCTTGAATTTGCTCTTTTGGGTTAGTTTCAGTGTTGCTTGGCAAGCTTTCTTGTGGTTGCTCTAAGATCGGCTTAGCGAGCTGACCTAACTGATCCTCGATCCTCTGAATTGATGCTTCTTATTTCGTTTCTATATTTCGGTAGCGTGTTTCTGTGTTTGCTATGAATTTTGCCAGCATCTCTTCAAGGTTCGGCTTATCTTCCTGTTGGTGAGGTGGTTGTTGAAAATCTGGATTTTCTGTGGCTGCTATGAATCTTGCCAGCATCTGTTCAAGGTTCTTCTTATCTTCTTGTTGGTGAGGTGGTTGTTGAAAATCTGGGATTTTTGTGGCTGCTATGAATCTTGCCAGCATCTCTTCAAGACTCGACTTCTCTTCCTGTTGGTGAGGTGGTTGTTGAAAATTTTGAGGAAGTTCCAGTCTTTGGTACTTTGATCATCCCACGAGAAGTTCGGATGGTACCTCCAACCTGCATTATAAGTGTCACTATAAAAATTATTTTGATATCTGGAATAGTTACCCATATAGTGGGCTTGTTCGTTCTCCATGCCATATCCATAAGGTGGGTACTCAGGATTCGCCACGCCGCTTAGACTCGAGTCATATTGCATTACTGGGTGTACCTGCGAGAGACTACACAAATCATCAATCTTTTTATTCATTATCTCTAGCTGGTTTGATAGCATGATTATTGGGTCGAGGTTGTAGATATCGGCTGTTTTTGTTGGCTTTGTCCTCATAACTTGCCACTAATAGCTATTTAGTGCCATCTCCTCTATCTTCCAAAATCAAATAAAAGAAAATTTAGCAAATTAAAAACAATAAAATAATAATGAAAAAAATGGCTAAAGTAATAAAAATTAAGCGTTCTTAATATTTTAGTTCCCCGGCAACGGCGTCAAAAACTTGATCGCTGAAATCAGAGTCTTAAATTTATAAAGAGAATGATCGAACCTATAAACTAACTCTGACAACGATTTTAAGGCAAGCGCACCTATCGAACAGTAGTATAGTTTAGGCAAGACCGCAATATCGAATCCCAAAGGAACCAAAAGTACTAATACTAACTCTCTTTCTATTATTTAGCCTAAGAATTAAGTGAATGATTATCTAATCTAAATTTATCTATCAACTAAACTAAAGATGCAAAGACAAAAAGAATGAATTTGGGAAAATACTTGGAAGAAAAACTCAGTTGATTAAGACGACACCCTTAGGAAGAATCCACCTAGACTTCACTTGTTATCTAACACTAAACCAGATGATGTATTCACCTGACTTGATCCGTAAGATTCCCTAAGTTATATTAAACCCTCTCTCGAAGCGAATAACGTCTAACCCTAGGTTGATTAATTAAAATCTCTTTCTAATTAAAACCCTTAGAATCGCATTAACTCGATCTATGGATTCCCATATTAGGTTTCAACCTAATCCGGTAAAATCTCGTCACCCTATCTCTAGGCGTGTGATCAACTCCACTTAATTATGCTAGATCTACTCTTAAGCAGGGACTTTTTCTCCTCCACCTAAGCACATCCAACTTGAATCAATATCCCAGAAATATTAACACAAGAATTAAGCACACATAATTAAGAACAAATCAAGTATTTATCATATAGTTCAGAAAACAATAACAAGATCTGTCATAGGTTTCATCCCCCTCAGGTATTTGAGGGTTTAGTTCATATCAAATAAAGAAAACATCTCAAAAGAAAAGATAAAACAAAACATAAGAAATCCCTAAAACTCCCTGAAGGAATTGAAGGAGAGATCTGCCGTCTTGAGTAGAATTCCGGCTTCTTGAGATGTATCAACTAGCTATCTTCGAGTAATTGTTCACAACTCTGACCTTTCTGGCTTGGCTCCTTGGCCTAGCTAACCGCCCCGACAAAAGCCCTGGCAGAAGGTTTCTGCCGAACTCCCTTTTCAAGTTGCCCCATTGGGTGTTTATATAGACTTTGAGATGCCTTACTTGGCCTCTAAGTATCCTAATCTATGTAGAATTCCTACAATGGTGTTTGAATAGGCTTTGAAATGTGTTTCTTTGCCTCCAAGTATCCAAATCTGAGTAAAACTCCTCTTGGCAGTGGTAGGGACACACCCATGGCACACGCTCGCGTAAGTCGTGGCCAGGCCGTGTTCGACACTGTTAAGGAGGCACAGCCGTGTGGTCTTGGGCCCAGGCCATGTGGATTTCATGATATGGCCCATTTACTCCGTTTTGGGCCCGTTTTCCGTTCATTTCGTCATTGGGTGCTCTCTTGGGTATGAAACATTAAAACAAAGGATTAAGAGCACCAAATTACACAATTCAGGGTTTAAATTATCCAAAAGTATGCTAAATGTGGGATTAAAATATGTTACTTTTATGGTTTATCAAAGCTCCTCTCTCAATTGGTAGATGACAACTTTTCCCGTAGACAAGTTTGTATGGGGATGTTCCCAAAAGGGTTTTAAATGCTATTCTATAGGCCCATAAAGCATCATCTACTTGTACTGCCCAATCTTTCCTGTTTGATTCTACTGTTTTCTCTAGGATTCGCTTAAGCTCTCGATTTGCCACTTCCACTTGCCCACTGGTTTGAGGATGATAGGGGGTAGCTATTCTGTGGTGTACTCCATATTTTCTTAAGACTTTATCAAATTGAGTATTGCAAAAGTGAGTACCCCTATCACTGATGATCACTCTGGGTGTTCCAAAATGAGAGAAAAGTTTCTTAAGAAACTTCACTACAGCTCTAGCATCGTTAGTAGGTAAAGCTTGGGCTTCCATCCATTTTGACATGTAATCTACTGCTACTTAGATGTATTTATTTCCGAATGAACTGGGGAACGGACCCATAAAGTCAATACCCCATACATCGAATATCTCACATGATAACATATATGTTTGAGGCATTTCATCACGTTTAGAAATATTACCTGTTCTTTGGCATTTATCACACGAAGTGACATACCTGTTGGCATATTTAAATAGAGTTGGCCAATAAAATCTTGATTCGAGCATTTTGTGTGCTGTCTTAATCTCGCTGTAATGTCCTCCTAAAGGTCATCAATGATAATGTTCTAGGATTTTACTTGCTTCTACCTTTGTAACGCATCTCCGAATTACTTGATCTGCACATATGCGAGAAAGAAAGGGATCCTCCCAAGAATAGCTTTTCGCAGCAGCAAAGAATCACTTCTTTTGATGATGTGTTAACTTTTTTGGTAAGATGTTAGCAGCTAAATAATTCGCAATATCTGCAAACCATGGTACCTCGGAGTTGGTTATAGAAAAGAGTTGTTCCTCGGGGAACGATTCGTTTATCACACTCTCGTCTAGCTCTTTGATATGTGGGTTATCAAGCCTGGATAGGTGATCTGCCTCAAGATTTTCAGCACCTCTCTTATCCTGTATTTCCAAATCAAATTCCTGTAAAAGTAAGATCCATCATATAAGTCGAGGTTTTGCATCAGGTTTAGTTAAAAGGTAACAAAGAGCTGAATGGTCAGTGTAAATGACAGCTTTAGATATTATCAGATATTGTCTAAATTTGTCAAATGCAAAAACTACAGCTAGTAATTCTTTCTTTGTGGTGGTGTATTTTTCTTGTGCAGGTGTCAATGTTCTGCTAGCATAATAAATTGGCTAAAAATGCTTGTTTCTTCGCTGTCCCAAAACTGCACCTACTGCAAAATCACTCGCATCAGACATTAGTTCAAAAGGTAGATTCCAATCAGGTGCGATTATAATTGGAGCATTTATTAGTTTATTTTTGAGGATATTAAATTCATCTAAACACTCCTGATCAAAATTGAAAGGAACATCTTTTTCTAGTAGTTTCGTTAAAGGCTTGGCTATTTTAGAGAAATCTTTAATGAATCTTCTGTAAAATCCAACATGTCCTAAAAAGCTTCTAATAGCCTTAACTGAACTAGGGGGAGGTAATTTTTCTATGGTTTCAATCTTTGCTTTATCTACCTCGATCCCTTTACTAGAAATCTTATGTCCTAACACAATCCCCTCTCTAACCATAAAATGACATTTTTCCCAATTGAAGACAAGATTTGTTTCCTCATATCTCATTAGAACTCGTTCTAAATTTTTAAGGCAAAGATGGAAAGAATTACCGAATACCGAGAAGTCATCCATAAATACCTCCATAATGTCTTCCACAAGTTCATCAAAGATAGCCAGCATTCAGCGCTGAAAAGTAGCAGAAGCATTACATAATCCAAAAGGCATTCTACAATAAGAAAACCTACCGTATGGACAAGTAAATGTTGTCTTTTCTTGATCTTCAGGAGCTATTGGGGTTTGGAAGTAGCCGGAGAGTCCATCCAAGAAGCAGTAGTACATGTGCCCAGATAATCTTTCTAACATCTGATCAATAAAGGGTAAAGGAAAGTGATCTTTTCTGGTGGTATCGTTTAGCTTCCTATAGTCAATACAGACTCTCCAACCTGTGACTGTTCTTGCAGGAATCAATTTATTCTTTTTGTTGGTTACCACAATCATGCCTCCTTTCTTTGGAACTACCTGCACAGGACTTACCTAAGTACTGTCAAAAATAGGATAAATTATTCCTACATCTAGAAGTTTAATTACCTTAGCTTTGAAAACTTCTTTCATATTGGGGTTCAAACGTCTCTGAGGTTGCACACACGGTTTATACTCATCTTCCATTAAAATTTTGTGGGTGCAAAATGATGGGCTTATTCCTTTAATGTCCGACATTTTCCACACTATGGCTTTTTTATGTTTCCTTAGTACCCTTAGCAAATCTTCTTTCTCCTTGGGTCCTAGTTCTGAAGAGATGTTGACTGGTTGCGTAGAATTATCTCCGAGGAATGCATATTCTAAATGTTTTGGCAATTGTTTTAGTTCTAATTTGGGCGGCTCATCAATAGAGGGTTTCTTTTTTAGTTCGTCCGTGATCTCAATGCCCTCTATTTTCGTCTGTCTAGAAGATGTTGTATTGGGATTCTCTTCATCGATATCGTCAACTATCCCCTCACCTTGTGTAAGAAATAGTTCCATCGTGTCACTGTGCATGATTTCTTGCAAAGACTCTTGAATAACTTCGTCAGTAGCATCAATAAAGTAACAAGAATCATCTTATTCTCTAAAATATCACATGGCATCATAAATTCAAAAAATGATTTCTTCATCGCCTACCCTTAATGCAAGTTTACCATCACCAACATCAATGATAGCCCTAGCAGTAGCTAAAAAGAGTCGTCCCAAAATTAAAGGTACCTCTACGTCTTCATTCATGTCAAGCACAACAAAGTCAACAGGAAATATAAATTTATCTACTTTTACCAGAACATCTTCGATAATTCCCCTAGGATATTTAACAGATCTGTCAGCTAACTGAATACCCATCCTAGTGGGTTTTGGTTCCCCGAGACTAAGCTGCTTAAACATTCTATAAGGCATTAAATTAATACTGGCACCTAAATCAGTAAGTGCTTTTTCTATGTTCAAACTACCAATTAAATACCTGGTCCAAGTTCCAATACCTGAAAAAATTTATTATAACAGTTTTTTTTCCATTTCAATACAAAAAAATTAAAATATTTGGGTGTCGCCTGACACATCGGCGACACCAATAAATTTTTTTTCATATATTGATTAAAAAAATTGTATTTTTTGTGTTAAATATGGGTGCCGTCAATTGATCAAGCGGCATCGGTATATCACTGTTGCATCTGCCTATTCCCATAACTATTAATCCCCTTATCCTATTTTGGTATTTATTTATTTATTTTATATTATTTATGAAAAAAAATGTAGCACCCCAAACCCGGCCTAGACGTTAAGCCCGAATCTGGTGTGTCACATGGAAGTTTTTTTTTTTTTCAAACCATCTTTGAGATTGTTAAAAACTTGTTTGAGAATTACAGCCTCTTTGTTAAAACCCAAAACACTTAAGCAATTGTTATTTACTTGAAAACGTAATTTTCTTTAAAAACCTTTTTGGTTGTGAAAATATATTTGAAATAAACAATTTACGAAAATGGGATGTTTGGGAATAGAGTTGCAGAAGCATTTTGAAAGAAAATCCGAGGCCTGATTACAACATTTAACCCAAAATAGTAGAGTAATAAAATAAACAAGAAAGTAGTCCGAAGTCCAAATAAACCATTTCTAAAGTATCGTCTCCATCGAGTCATCCAAGGCCCAAGTCCACGTCACTGAGCATTACTTGAAAAGGTTAAGAGAAAGTGGGGTGAGTTACAAGAACTCAGTGTGTAATCCCCTTACCATCATCCACTGGGTTGGAACACACATAGCAATATTTTGGGCCTAAGCCCATTTACAATTATAACATAATAACATGTATATAATATGCATATGATATGCAAATCCCAAACCAAACCTAATTTCCATCCGCTACACACCACCCGTACCAACCAGCACACCTGTGGGGATCAAGTCAACCCATCCCGCCAACACACCAATCGCAAGCATAAAGCCATTTAAAATGTTTGTGACAGAGTCACCGAACGAGATTGTGGCAGAGCCACCGAACTGGATTGTGACAGAGTCACCGAACTAGATTGTGGCAGAGCCACCGAACTGGATTATGATAGAGTCACCGAACTAGATTGTGACAGAGTCACCGAACTAGATTGTGGCAGAGCCACTAGCACTTCTCTTCAATTTTATCCCAACCCATGCAATCATGTATGCATATACAAAGCATAACAATATTCATAGAATAATTTCATCATAAGGCCCATAATACAAGTTGGCCCATTAAGCAATCTAGCAATTTGGCCCATTAATCAATCTTAACAATTTGGCCCATTAAGCGATCTAGCAAATTTTGGCCCATTAATCAATCTACCAAATTTTGGCCCACTAATCGATCTAACAAATTTTGGCCCATTAATCGATCTAGCAAATTTTGGCCCATTAATCGATCTAGCAAATTTTGGCCCATTAATCACATGAGGCCCTTTTTTTTCAAATTTCACACTTGGCCAATTTATCAAAATAATTCATATGGCCCAAAATATCACTTTTTAACAAAATAACCCATTAAGGGCAAATCCGTAATTCCCACAACCTTAATACCGGTTTCATGCATTTACACAAAAAGCGTTATTATACCGTATTTTTCGATTTTACAAATTTTACGATTTATTCTAATGCTTACGGTATAATATCTAACCCATGAGATAAGTGTGAAATTACACACTCTGGCCCATATCACAAATATCAAACTGCCCATATATCAAATATCACATTTGGCCCATAAAGGGTATTTTCGTAATTCGGTCCATAGGAACATTTCGTAATTCAGCCCATTAGGGGCATTTTCGTAATTCGGCCCGTAAGGGCATTTTCATAATTCGGTAATCGTACCCACTAAGGGTAATTCGGTAATTTACTATCTAAGGGAAATTCAGAAATTTTACCCACCAAGGGTATTTCGATAATTTTACAACCCAAGGGTATTTCAGTAATTTACCCTCTAAGGGTATTTCGGTAATTTACCTTCCAAGGGTATTTCAGTAATTTCGCAACCTAGGGAATTTCGGTAATTTACCCTCTAAGGGTATTTCGATAATTTTGCAACCCAGGGGTATTTCAGTAATTGCACAACCCAGGGGTATTTCGGTAATTTGCACAACCCAGGGGTATTTCAGTAATTTCGCAACCCAGGGAATTTCGGTAATTTACCCTCTAAGGGTATTTCGGTAGTTTGCCCTCTAAGGGTAATTCAGTAGTTTTACCCACCAAGGGTAATTCGGTAATTTACCTTCCAAGGGTAAATTCGGTAGTTTTACCCACCAAGGGTAATTCGATAATTTACCTTCCAAGGGTAATTCGGTAATTTACCTTCCAAGGGTAAATTCGGTAGTTTTACCCACCAAGGGTAATTCGATAATTTACCTTCCAAGGGTAAATTCGGTAGTTTTACCCACCAAGGGTAATTCGGTAATTTACCTTCCAAGGGTAAATTCGGTAATTTTACCCACCAAGGGTAATTCGTTAATTTACCCTCCAAGGGTAATTTCGGTAGTTTTACCCACCAAGGGTAATTCGATAATTTACCTTCCAAGGGTAAATTCGGTAGTTTTACCCACCAAGGGTAATTCGATAATTTACCCTCCAAGGGTAATTTCGGTAATTTCATATTCAACGGCATTTCCGAAGGCCTACTATCGCCTCAAGTGGCACAGAATTCTATTTGGGTCTCCTCGAAACTATTGGGTCAAAAATCCATTTTAGGCCCAAACGGGGTAATTTCGCGATTCTGGACTTAACTACTAATTTGGGCATAAAAATTTAAAACTGTCCATCTGCGTCATACTGGCTAAATTAATTATAACTCGAGTTAGGAAACTCAAAATTTAGATCCGTAAAATTTCCTTGAAACTAGACTCATATATCTCTTTACTTTAATTTTACCAGAATTTTTAGCCTAGCCATTTAGTACAGTTTATTCCTTAAAGTTTCCCTTGTTTCACTGTCCAATGATTCTGACCTCTCTTAACTTAATTTCAAATATCTCACTGTATGGTTTTCATATACTGTTCCAACTTGTTTCTCTTGAAAATAGGCTCACTAAGGAATCCATGCATATAAATTATAACCTATAATTCATTTTGTACAAGTTTATATGATTTTTCCAAAACAAATCAGTGAACCCCGAAATTAATCAGAACCAGTCTCACTAAAATCAAGATATCTAAGAATATAAAATTCCTTTTCCTTCTCCGTTTCTTCCATATTAAAATAGACAAAGTAATCTTTAATCTGATATCTTATTCACTTTCTAATTCCTTTTCCCCTATTTTTAGTGATTTTTCAAAAACACGTCACTGCTTCTAATCGAAACTGTTTTATTACGAAATACGATTACCACTACGATCATACGCACACCCGAGTGATTACGGATGCTGGTTTTTAGTTTTCTTCAGTATTTCCACCGATTAACAACATATTTCATACAAACTTTCAGAGAAGTGTGAGATTACACACCATTTTAGATATGTATATGGAAGGGTATGAGATTACACACCTTATTCGGAATCCGTAACGCGATACTCTCCGCGACACCAAAAATCTGAGTCACCTATTACGAGGGATAGGTTTTTGATTGAACCTTTGATAAAGTACTTCAAGACCTTGGAACCAGCATAAAATCTCTAATGGCAAGTCCCTAGACTCTCAACCATGTTACAAATTAGTCCCCTCATTAGCTAGCTTAAGCTTTGGGGATTCCAAAAGTACAATTTTTTATCAAGCAAGATCATAAAAATCACTTACTTGTGAGGAGAAATGTTTGCTGAAAATTTTGAGCTCCATAACCCTTATTTCTCTTCAATTTTCGGTGGATGAAGATGTAGGAATAGTGAAAAGATGATAACATCTTTATTCCTCTTATTCTATTCATTTAAAACACCTAACATCACAAACTTTTGACCAAAATAAATGCTCTTGTCCCTATATTTTTTTTTGGCCTGCCTACTCATTTAGACAAGGCCAAATTGTATTTTAAGGACCTCCAATTAATATCTCTTAGTCAATTTGCACCTCTAGCAATTAAAATTAAACTTTAGCACATTATGCGATTTAGTTTTTTTTCGAAATTAAGCCCTCAATCGCTAAAATTGAGACACCAAAAATTTCATGCATGTTTATAAACATGTTATACACATAGAATAACATGAAAATAATTTTCTCTATCATCGGTTTAGTGATTCCGAGATCACTGTTCCGACTATCCCCTAAATCGGGCTATTACACCCTCCATGCATTTTTTTTTCACCTACCCCATTCTTTTCAAATCTCATCATTATATTTTTTTTTCACCTACTCCATTATTTCAAATTCCATCATTATTATTTTCCCACTTCTTTATTATCCTTTTTTCTTTTATTTCTTTCCTTTCTTTTTCCTTGTTTTCCTCCTTACCTTATCTTTTTAGTCATCATTTCATTTTTCTTTTATTTCTTTCCTTTAATAATGTCATGGTTGACACTTGGAAGAGCACACAAAAATAAATCCAAAATTTGCAAAAGATGGGATTTGAACCTCTTCCCTCAAGGTACTTCACTTGATGCCATAACCTCCTTGCCATATGCTCATTTATGCTAGCAATTTACTCTTTTATTTCCATAAGCCTTGATGCCACTTACTATCTCTCCTTAATAGGCTTAAACACAAACTTTTACTGAGGTCCAACTTGAACTCGAACCTTCATAGAACCCCGTAACTTTCTAAAATCATCTTCTTAATAAGTCCAACTTGAAATAATGCCATTCTCTTGTTCTCAAAATTTTTAAACACTCCTACGCCCAAGGCCCAATGGGCCGAACCCTACTAGGCCCAATTTAGGGATGTTACAAAAAACCCATTTATTTTCAACCCGTATATTTTTTTACAATCCAAGCCGAGTCTCTTTATATCCATCATTATTTATAAATGATTAATTCAATTTAGATTAGATTCATTTATACTGATTTTTAAAATATTTTATTTAATTTATTTTATTAAAATTTTAAATAAGATAATTCAACATATTTTTCAATGTTTACCTTCACAAATTATACATTTAATTTTTTTTAACAATTTTATTATAAGTTCTTATCATATCTATTCTTTTTTATATAATATCTAAAACTACCCATAACTCCTCCCCAAACCTGTAAATAAAAGGATAATACGTTTAAACATATCCAAACACATGTTCTCCTCCATTTTATCTGATTTTTCTCTTTTTCCCTATAATGAAAACAAGGAAACCCAACCTTTTCCGCTGCCCTTTTATTTAATCAATCAGCAAACTCCAAATTCCTATCAGTAGTATGGGAGAGGCAGCATGGAGCTGAAAGATTTGCCATCCCAATGGCTAAAGTTGGCTTGGCTGGTAGAAATGTGAAAGGAATGCTACTTCTTTTCAACTACATTGGCATTTGTCTGGGCTTTTCCTTCAATCATCAACTCCCCATTGCGACTGTTTCACCGATACATTGAATTTCTCTCTATTTCCAAGTAAAGCTGCCGCCCACGTTTTCATTGCAAATATTTACGAATGATTCAGATTGAAGTTGACACGTCTTTGAACTCCAAAGACTTTTCATTGCTTAAAATTGCACTCGAGAGACTATGAGGAGAAAAAAACAAAATGAAGATTAATATAAAGAATTTTATAAATAAAAAGATAATACGTTTCAACATATTTAAATTTACGTCTTTTTATATTAACAATAATGTACCTATCATTTAAGTTAAAATTCATTCAATTATATATTTAATTTTTAAAGGATAAATTTTGCTATTAATCCATGTACTATGTGTATAAACATCACTTAAAAATCAATTTAATTTCTTTAAATTATTATTTAATTGATTTTAATTAAATAATTAAAATTCGAAGCGAGAACTAAATTAATTAATCATCATGGATTTGTTGAATGAGGTGATTAAACATATTTCCTTATAGATTCTAATATGATAAAATTAACATGATATTAACAAAATTATAAATGAGTTAAAAAATAATTTAACTGGAAAATTAATTTAATTAATATTTTAGAAAATAAAAAATAGTTATCGAATTAAATAAATTATAAGTGCTGAATTAAAAGTTACAATACTACACAATACATAAAAGGCCCAAATTAGGCTTGGTTAATTGATAGGGGCGACAAACCCTAGTGTTTCCTAGGGATGCCACAACACCCGTGTATTCTACTTAGAGTAGAGTTTTTATTTTTTTTTAAATTAAAATGTTATTATTTAATGAGACCTTATCAAATAGAATTCTTGTAATAGTTCGATTTTTTAGTAGTGTCAGAAATAGTGGTTTCGAGGTTACTAAATTCGACGAGTAAGTTTGTAAATATTATTATTTAATATTTATGAGTCAAATATGGTTTTAAAAAGGTTTTTGATTTGGTAATTTATGTTTTATAACGATTTATTAGGTTTAAGTGGTAAGACCTTAAGGTCAAGTAGTTTTAGAAAGTGAGGTATTGGGACCTCGTTTCTATAAATCAAGCTGTAAATATTTTTATAAATATTTACAGAGTGTCATTAAGGTGGTATTAAAGTTTTGTTGAAAAATTTTAACGTTTCGATAGTTAATTAATTAAAAATGAGTCAATCGTAAAAGATGTAAAATTTAGTCACTATTTGATTTGAGTGATTAAATGGTTTATTGAATAAGGAAAAGAGACTTGGTTGGAAATTATACCATTATTAAAAATAATGGACAAAGGTGGACATTAAATGTGTGAATTTTAATATTATAACAAAGGTTAAATTAATAATTTAATAATTAAAAGAAAAGCAAAACAAATAAAACGTGGCATCATCTTCTTTAACCTTTTTTTTTTCCACCGAAATTGTTAAAGAAGGAAGCCATAGCTAGGGCTTAGTATCCGGCCAACTTTGGTTTGATGATTTGGTAAGCAAATTTGTCCCTTTTTTTTTTTAAATTTTTATGTTTTTGAGATCGTTGCACTTAGGTCCAGCTAACCCGTACCTTCGTTTCTGATTCCTAAAAAGTTTGGAAGTTTCCATTGATAAATAATAGATGTTTTTTATTAGTAACATGGATTTGGAGATTTGATTGTGTTGTGTGATGATTTTGTAAATTGATTTTTGTTAAATATTGATTTTAGGATTAATTTGTGAAAATGTCAAAATATTAGGGTTTGATAGTGTATTTTAGGTTTATTAAGGGCTGTATGAGGGCCTAGAATATTTGGATAGATTATTGATTTAAGAAAGCAAAAATTGTAAAAGTTTGGGGTCATTGCATAAATTCAAAAAATAAAAGGGTATTAATTGTAAAATTGATTGGAAATGAAATATATGCTAATAAATGAGTAATTTTATATCTCGTAGATACTCGTGGAAAAGGAAAAATAGCGGAATAGTCCCTGAACTTCTGCAATTACTACAATTCAATCTAGGTAAGTTCGTACGGTTAAAATTTAACATTTTTATAAATTGATGATTGGTATTATGCATATATTCTATTGTTGGAAATGAATAATTGTTTGAATTATAATATTGAATTGGATAGTCGGTTTGAATTAAATGCGGGATTTGAGTACATTCGTGATTTGGTGTATGACAGGGGTTTGGAGTGTAGATGGTATTGGAGGATGATATCAGCATTTGTTGCGAACTCTTGTGTTTTGCTTTCTGTATGGTGTGATTGGGTGGATCAGCTCTTACGAGCTTCTGTTAAGATCTTACGAGCTTTTGTTTAGCTCTTGTGAGCTTCTGTTCAGCTTTCGAGCTTCTGTTGGTGTATTCGAGAGGACCAACTCTTATGAGCTTCTGTTGACGATGTACTCTTATCCATAAGTTTTTCTTCGAATGGAAAAATCTCGGTAAGGTGATTTATTTAATGAATTTGAAAGACATGTTATTTATTTTTGTATTGATTTGAATACAGATGTATTTATCAATTGAAGTTGTGAATGATAGGGGGTTGTCATGGATGATTTATATTATTTGATTTATTATAGCTAGTTCGATAAGATTTTTGTTTATCTTGTCGAACTTACTAAGCTTCATTAAGCTTACTTGTGTTGTTTAATGTCATTGTAGATTTTCGGAAGGTTGGACGATCGGATTGGCACTCAAGTTACACTATCCAGATTATTTCGGTAGTTTTTGAAACGTTAAATTCGGATTATATGGCATGTATAGGCTCTTGTGCTATTTTGGTTAATGTTTGACTTATGTAAATGTTATGAATGATATCTTGTGCAAATAACCAATTTGCAAAGGGTATGAGAATGAGGTATAGTTGTTATGCTAGTATGTATGGCTTACATATATTTGATTTGTTGTGGTTGTGGTAACTTTGTTAGGTATTTTGATTTGGTATTCCTTGAATGAGTTGATAAATTGAATTAATGTCTATTTTGAGATTAAATTGTATATAACTGTGGTACCAATGAGGGTACATTGGTTAGGCACATATTAGGTTGGTTTTGATGTGTTTTTTACCCGATTAATGTCATTTTGATTTTGTATTTTGGTTAGTAATTTGAGTTTCTTAAGGTCCAAGCAATTTGATTATGTTTGAATGACTTACTATTCCATTGTCCTGTAATACTTCGTAACCTTGTTTCGGTGACGGATAAGAGTTAGGGGTGTTACAATGCTTGTACCATTTCTCTATAAATATGAATTATGGGTTGAACCATTTACTGTAACACCCCAAACTCGGCCTAGATGTTATGGCCGAATCTAGTGATGTCACAAGGAATGGGTTTTGAAAACTGTTTTGACTTGATAAACCATTCAATCTTTATACCTCGTGTTCGTTCATAATTTCACTGAAAACGGCATTTGTTTAATTTGTTTGCCAAAACACTTACCACAGTGGAATTTTAGTAAATGAAATAAATTTTAGAAACCCGGTTCGTGTTTTTTTAAAAAACCTCTTTTTTTGCGTAAAAACCATCAATTTCATAAAATAATTTAATCAAGCATGCAAAATATCAACAAACCAAAAATCAACAGTCCAAAACCATAAAGTCCATAGAGTCCCAAAAATTACAACTATTAGACTGAAACCAAAATCATAAATAAAACCAAAAATTAAAGACTTTAAATAGTTTACAGTCAAGTGATCACCGCTAGTCTCTGCCGCACCAATCCGCCTAAGTTTGTGGATTACCTGACAAAACAGACAACAGATGTGAGTTTACAAAAACTCAGTGTGTAACCCCATAGAATTAAGCATGCAAACATACAGAATTAAATACACAGTTAGAAACATATACAGATTCAAATTCAGAATCAGATCCAGATTCAGATTATAGAAGCAAACATGTATAAATCTTACCCCCATCCTCTACACACCATCTCCAACCATCTCATCACACCATGTGGGGTTTAAAACGCTCACTCATCCCTACACACCACATTGTGCCCTTAAGACACATATTAGAAAATATATACAGCCAAGCTGCCAGAATATAGGTGATTAACGCAGAACAGAATACTTCCTCCTTATATACAAATCTCACCCCAATAACAGATGCAGAAAGCAGATACAGATATGGCAGATTTATCATGCTCAACGTGCATATATACATATATCAAATATACGTATAGTAATACAATCAGACACACATTCAATATCCTACCCAGACCAGTCTACCAGAATATCATAGCATACAAATTAGGGTTAATTAGCCCTTACAGACCCTACAGTAGGCCCATAGTAGATCGGAATGACCGGTGCGGCCCTATGGAAAATTTCAGAATTATAGGCCCATATGCCTGGGTGGGCCCACACGGCCGTGTGGTCCACATGGCCACACTCGAGCCACAACACAGTCGTGTGCTGCGCACGGCCATTCCTTCGTCAACCACACAGCCGTGTCTTGCACACGACCAACCACATAGATGACCACACGCCTGTGTGGCATCGACAAGACAATTTTTTGGCTTTTGTTGAAGTCTCGTTTTCTGCGTTTCGGGTACACACCTGGTATTGTTTGATGCACAAACTCTCCCAAGACCTCCAGAACCTAAAATCAACACAATCATTCCCTAAAAACAGTATTAATCCTTAATTAAATCGACCCAATGACAAGCGACCATGAAAAGATCAAGTGATCGATACTTACCCAACTTCTCGAACTAAGCCGACTACGATTCCACAAGTGAAGAAATCCATTCCTCACAATTCGCTGCCAACAGCCCAAAACACATCACCAATAGAAAAGAGTTGAAGCGATTTAGAACAATTAAAAAGAGAAGAACAACTCCTTAACCTACGAACGAAAACTACACTTTACACTTACCAAATCATTCTGCAGCACCGAAAGAAAACCAAAAAACCGAGGTAAAATGACGAAAATCACGACAGAAAGCAGGAAGCAAGGGAAAAAGGGGATTTTCCAATTGACAGAAAAGAAACCTCAAATTTTCTTGAAGGGGAATTTCTTAGAGGAGATAGAAAAATGAGATAACAGCAATATAAGATAAAATCAGGAAAAAGAAATCCCACATATTCATAAATTCACTCTCCCACAAACCCACAAACCACTCAGAATTTCTACTAAACCGAAACTCTAACCAATATCCAAGCACAAATTAATACCTACGCTCGTTCAAGGATTCGAACATAGGACCTCCAACACGCTAACTCCTTACCACTCGAACCAGCAAGCTCATTCTAATATGAATTAATAGACAATTTAATATAAGCTTATTCAATAAGAGCAAGGCTTGGATCCAAAAATAATAAAATTGACAGAAATGGGTCTTGAACCCAAGACTTCTCACACACTTCCAAATCACTCAATCACTGAAGCAGATACACATTTGTGTCAGACAGTTGCAAAATCAGAAATAAATTATTCAGGGCGTTACAACTTTACCCCCTAAAAGAAATTTTGACCTCAAAATTTACCTGATCAGAATAGATGAGGATATTGCTGACACATCGAGTCCTCAGGTTCCCACGTGGCCTCCTCAGTACCATGATTCCGCCACAAAACTTTCACTAAAGGAATGTACTTCCTTCTCAGAACTTTAATATCTCGATCCAGAATCTAAACCAGTTCCTCCTCAAAAGTCAAATCTGGTCTAACCTCGATCTCCTCAACAGAGACAACGTGAGATGGATCAGACCGGTACCGGCTCAACATAGAAACATGAAAGACATCGTGAATACAGTCTAGCTCAGGAGGTAGCTCCAACTTATAAGCAACTAGTCCCACACGCTTCAAAATCTAATACTGCCCTATGAACCTAGGGCTCAACTTGCCTTTACGACCAAATCTCAGAACTTTCTTCCATAGAGAAATCTTAAGAAACACGAAGTCCCCCACAGAGTACTCAATATCATGCCTCTTTAGACCCACATAAGATTTCTGTCTATCAGAAGCCGCTTTCAGACGATCCCAAATCAGTCGAACCTTATCTTTGATCTCAAAAACCAACTTAGGATCCAAAACCTGACGTTCACCTAACTCAATCCAACATAGCAGTGTACGAAACTTACGACCATACAAAGCCTCGTAAGGTGCCATCTGAATGCTAGACTGGAAACTGTTATTATAGGCAAACTTAGCTAGCGGTAGACAATCCTCCCAAGTATCTTGGAAATCTATCACGCAACTCCAAAGCATATCCTGCAGTATCTGAATCACCCTCTAAGGTTGACCATCGGTCTGAGGATGAAACGCAGTACTAAAGTCCAATCTTGAACCTAGAGCCTCATACAATTTCTTTCAGAACCGAGAAGTGAAACGAGGATCTCTATAAAAAATAATCGAAACAGGAACCCCATACAGTCTTACAATCTCAGAAATGTAGAGGTTCGCTAACTTCTGTAGATAATAGTCTGTTCAAATTGGAATAAAGTGAGCAAACTTGGTCAATCGATCCACGATGACCCAAACAAAATCCTTCTTAGTGGGGGTCAAGGGCAACCCACTAATGAAGTCCATCGTCACTCATTCCCATTTCCAAAAGGAAATCTTAACTCCCTTGTTGCATATTGTTGCGCAATGCTTGAGCTTCTCAAAGCTCAATTGTAATGCATCAGTCCAAACAAAAGGATCTCCCTTGTGCAGAAGCTTAGTCAATAGAGCTGCGATCAGAGAGAACCCCTCGACAAACGACCGATAATAACTTGACAAACCCCAAAAACTGCAGATCTCAGATACGTTCTTAGGCTGTTTCCAACTAAGTACAGCCTCAATCTTCCTTGGATCAACACGAATCCCCTTAGCAGAAACCACATACCCTAGAAAAGTCATTTTACGCAACCAAAACTCACACTTGCTCAACTTAACGTAAAGTTGTTTCTCACATAGAATCTGAAGCACTACTCTAAGATGCTCATCATGTTCATCCTCGGTCTTAGAGTAAACCAAAATATCGTCGATAAAGACCATGACGAACTAATCTAGATATTGTCGAAACACTCAATTCATCAGATCCATGAATGCAGCAGAACCATTCATCTGACCAAAAGGCATAACTAAGAACTCGTAATGTTCATAACGAGTCCTAAATGCAGTCTTGTGAACATCCACCTCCTCAACCCTCAACTGATGATAGCTAGAAAGAAGATCAATCTTTGAAAACACTGAAGCCCCTCAAAATTTATCAAAAAAAATAAGTCATCAATCCTTGGAAGTGGATACTTATTCTTCACAATCAACTTATTCAATTGCCAATAATTGATGCACATCCTCATGGTCCCATCCTTCTTCTAAACAAATAGAACTGGTACTCCCCACGAAGACACACTAGGACGGATGAAACTACGATCCAGAAGCTCTTGTAGTTGAGCCTTCAGCTCTGTAAGCTCCTTCGGTGCCATACTGTATGGAGCGATAGACACTGGATCTGTACCTGGTAGAAACTCAAATTTGAACTCAACTTCCCGATTAAGAGGTAAATCTGGTAACTCTCCAGGGAAAACATCTGGAAATTCCCTCACAGTTTTGATATCCCTGATAGTAGAGTCCCTAGAAGTAGAAACACTGACATAAGCCAAATACGCCTCACACCCTTTCCGAACCAATTTCTCAGCCACAATAGTGGAGATCACATTGGATAAATAATCTCAACGCTCACCTATCACAACCACTTCCTCATCATCTTCAGTCTTTAGAATGACCCTCTTAGCCGCGCAATCTAAAACTAACTCGATGTAACAGCCCGATATAGGGGCTAGTCGGAATAGTGATCTAGGGATCACTAATCCGAGATTAGAGAAATTTATTTTCATGTTATATTATAAGTCAGAGCATGATAGTATATGTGCATGAAAATTTTGGTGCTTTAATTTTAACGATCTCATGTTTAATTGCGAAAAAGGATTAAATCGCATAAAGTGCGAAAGTTCCATTCTATAAGCTAAAGGTACCAAATAGCCATAGATTGACAATTGAAGGTCTTTAAAAGGCAATTAGACCCCCAATATTTGCTTGGCCGACCATAGACTAGCATGGGAGACAAAATTGTCAATGTTGGTCAAAGTTGGTGGTAGTAGGTGGACTAATTTGGCTAGTATTAATAAAATAAGGAGAGAAAAGATATCATCTTTTTCTCCTTCACTCTTCCACCGAAAATTAGTAGCAAATAGAGGGTAGAAAGCTTCAAAAATTTCAGCACACTCATCTCTTCACAAGTAAGTGTTCTAGTGATCTTTTCTTGAAAATAGTTGTACTTTTGGGACCCCTAAAGCTTAAGCTTTCAAATGAGAGGACTATTGTGCAATATGGTAAGAAGTTTAGAGTTTTTCCTTGAGAGCTATCATAGTTATTTGCTGCATTTTTATGGAAGAACTTGAGTCTTAGTTGCTAGATGAACAACTTTTGTGAAAGGTGTTTTCTTGAAAACACCTAATTGGACCTTGATGAAAAGGTTACAAATTTGTAGTAATTATGTGAAATGTTAAGTTTTGATGATATCTATAAGAGTATTAAATGTTTACCTAGGCTTGTTGAAGGTAGAAATGTGATTAGAATTTATTTCCGAGCCTAGGGGTAAAATAGTAATTTTGCCAAAGCATGATTATTAAAATGCTTTATTTAATGTGAGTATTAAAATGAGCTAATTAACCATTACAGAGCAAGAAGAATCGAGAATTCGACTTGATCGAGGAAAGAACAAAGTCTCAGACTAGACTGTCGAGCTAGCTCGTTTTGAATACCGAGGTAAGTTTGTATGAATTTAAGGTTTCACATGTATTTTCAATAAATTACTTATCATATTGAATAATATACATTATTTTCATGAAGTTATGATTAATGATATATTGATAAGAAAGTGAATGAGAGTATGTAAGAGGAAGTCCCGGTTGAAGACTCGGAATAATGTGGAATACTAATATTGACACCATACAAGGAAGGTCTCGTGTAAGACCATGTCTGGGACATGGCATCGACACCATACAAGGAAGGTCTCGTGTAAGACCATGTCTAGGACATGGCATCGACACCATACAAGGAAGGTCTCGTGTAAGACCATGTCTGGGACATGGCATCGACACCATACAAGGAAGGTCTCGTGTAAGACCATGTTTGGGACATGGCATCAACACCATATAAAGAAGGTCTCGCGTAAGACCATGTCTGGGACATGGCTTCGGTACTAAAGGAAGATCTCGTGTAAGACCATGTCTGGGACATGGCATTAGCATCAAGTTAAGAGATCCCATGTAAAACCATATCTAGGATATGGCATTGGCATCATGAGACGATCCCATGTAAGACCATGTCTGGGACATGGCATTGGCATTGAGGCCCATGTGTGATGAGATTTAGTAACCTCTATTATTCCGAGTAATTCATCAGGCAAAAGAGTAAAGTCTGAAAGAGGTAACAAGAAAGCTAAGCAAGTAAAGATGGTAATAAGCTAAGTAGTTCAAAGTTGTTAAAGAGTTCTATTCAAGTTAAGGAAGATAAAGATTGAATTTATGTTTGTATTAACAGAATATACTAATTCATGTGATTATGTGATACAGGTACCATGAATACATTACAAGTATGTAATTATAGTATAACATGTGATGAGTAAGTAAGCCCAAGCACTTGAGACTCATGTTGTATTTGTCTCTTGATGGATAAGTTATATTAAACAAATATAATTTCTATATGAATTTCATGCAAACTTACTAAGCTATATGCTTACTTCTTTCATTTCTTTTTTTTTTTTCCTTGTAGTATTGCCAAGATAACTCGAGGGGTTGCAGACGTCGGGGTTCGAAAATCACACTATCGACATCACTTTGGTATAACAACTTAGACTTATTTTGAGTATGGCATGTATAGGACTCGAGTATTTTGTTAGGTCGTAATTGTTGGCCAAAGTGTTGGCTTTGTAAAGTATTAAAGTCTTTTGTAATGGTCTATTAAGTTAGGTCGATACTTGGAAAACTCTTATGTTAAATGAAAGTGATTTTCTTGATGTGTATGCCTTTGTGTATGGATGTGGAATTGAGTACTCAGATGTGCATTTGGGTTACTAATTGCATGGAATTGAATTGGTGTTTGTGTGTGTGCAACGTAGCATGGCAAAGGGCTTGGTAGATAGCCTGCTAATTGTCCACATGGGTAGACACACGGACGTGTGTCTAGACCGTGTGGGAGCCACGGCTAGCACATGGATGTATACCCAGGCCGTGTGAAGTCTGCACCTTGCACTTGGGATTTAAATTGCCACACGGCTGGAGCACACGGACATGTGTATAGGCCGTGTGGATAAGCCAGAATGCCAAGGTGTGGCATACGGGCCAGGGCCACGGGCATGTCAACGCCGTTCGAAATTAGTCAGTGTCGACCACGGGTGAAGGATACGGGCATGTCTTAGGGGAATACGGGCGTGTCCCTAGACCAACACGGGCACGTGACCCCTGTTTTGTTGGAAAGTTTCTCGAACTCGTAAAAGTTTCTAGAATAGTTTTGATACCTCTCGGAAGTATGTTTAGGGCCTCCTAAGCCGAGCATGTGCAAGCGATGGGTTTAAATGAAATTTTACAACCCTGTTCAGGATGTTTAAGTAAGGTTAGTTAGGTAATGCCTCAAACCCTGTTCCGGCTTGAATACGGGTAATGGGTGTTACACTCGATGCTTAACCAACCAATCCATACCCAGGATCAAGTCAAATTCCCCAAATGCAAGCTCCATCAGATTCGTCAGAAAAACAACCCCTTGAAACACTAATGGAACATCCTTATAAAGCTTATTAACCCAATAAGGCTACCCCAATGGACTCAATACAGTAACCTCACTAGAAGTGCTCTCAATAGATATCCCCAAGTTTTCAGAAATAGAATACATAGGAATGTGTTGAACCTATGTCTCAAGGTAGTATAAGGTACATTAAAAATTAAGAACGTACCGGTGATAACATCTGGAGCATCTCTGTCCTCTCAGCGTTAAACAGCATAAACCAACATAGGCTGCCTCGCCTCAGTCTGACCAACACATCTGCCTGGTGCTCTCTGCCATCAGCCTATACCATTACCACCCCTAGCCAGTCCACATTCCCTAGGTGTGTAACACCCCTAACCTGTATCCGTCGCCGGATTAGGGTTATGAGGCATTACCGAACAAAACACAGCTCAGAACAAGCATTCATTTCTTTTCATGCTTCGTAAATTAACCACATCAATACACTTATCCTATTCAAATTTCGAACCTCACTACTCATATATTCATATCATTCGCATATTAAAATTTTATTCAATCATATATCATTACATAAAATATATTGAGCATATATCAAAACAAATATTTCATAAGATGATTATCAAGCATATTACTTCAATACATGGGCATATTAAACCAAATAATCCATATCACACGGCTTATTGTCCTTTAGCATATTTGGCATAAACAACTTCACAAAATGGTCAAGTACAGATTTTAAACATCATAGTCATATGCGCATTTAACATTATCATATATGAACCATTTCTGAACTCAAATAACAAGTTAAAACTGATGGTCTCAAAACTAACTAATAATTCGACAAAGGCAAGCGCACCTATCGAACAGTAGTATAGCTATGATGAGTCCAGAATATCGTATCCATAAGGACTAAAATTACTAGCAATAACTATCTTTTTATTATTTAGCCTAATAATTAAATGGATTTGTTTTAATCTAAAATTTAACTAACTAGTTTACTATGAACGCGATAGAGAGTGAAGAAAGTAACCGAATAAACCAATGAATAAAGACAATACACAAGGAAGAATCCACCTAGACTTCACTTCTTATTTTGACTCTGAATTAAACGATTTATTCACTTATCTTGATCTGTAGGAATCCCTAAATTATGTTAATATCTCTTTCGAGACTAAGAACAATTGACTCTAGGTTGATTAATTAAAATCTCTTTCTAATTAAAATCCCTATCGTCGCATTAACTCGATCTATGGATTCCCTTATTAGATTTGACTCTAATCCGGCAGATTTATGTCATCCTATTTCTAGGGTTGCAATCAACTCCGCTTAATTATGCTAGATCTACTCTTAAATAGTGACTTTTGCTCCACTGAATAAGCACATCAAACTTGAATTAATATCCTGAAAATATTAAAGCAAGGGTTAAGAACACATAATTAAGAACATGAACAAGTGTTTATCATGTAATTTAGATGATTAAATAATAAGAATCATCTAGGTTTCATCCTCCCTAGGTATTTGGGGAGTTCAGTTCAAAACATAAAAGGAAAACATCTTAGAATCAAGAAAACAACAAGACATAAAGAACCCAAAAACTTCTAAAAAACTTGATGGAAATATTCAATCTTGGACTGGATCTGCCTCTGAGATGATTCCGATGGCTTCCTTCGAGTAATTTCTTCGTTCTACTCTCTTTGCTCCCTTAGGTCTTCCTCTGGTGTCTATTTATAGACTCTAAAAGGCTCAGAAACCCTAAAAATTGGCTTTTTCTTCGTGAAAATGAAGTAGGGTACGACAGGGACACATGCGTGTGATCAGCCCGTGTAAGGGTGCCCAGGCCGTGTGAGAATTTGCATTACTCGCGATCGACACGAGCGTGTGTCCAGCCCGTGTGGTTCACACGAGCGTGAGCCCTGCCCGTGTGGCTCTAACTTGGCCGTGTGTATCCTTAAGATGGCCCGTTTTGTCTGATTTTGGCCCATTTTCCGTTCCTTTCGCTTCCCTATGCTCTCCTAAGTATAGAAATACAAATTTGAAGGATTAAGAGCATAAAATTCACAAAATTGTATAATTAAACATCCAAAAACACGCTAAGTATGGAATTAAAATATGTTACTTTTATGGTTTATCAAAAACATACCAAATTGCATACCAAAAATCATATCTAAACATCATTAGTTCACCCGTACAAAGAGCTTTCAATTCGATCATCAAATAGCCTTAACATTCGTACTAAGTTTCTCCATTCAATAATAAGCAAATCATACTATTTCATTTGCTGAATATCAAACATATCATTTCTTAACTCTACATATGCGCATAATAAAACCAATCGAACCATTTTACACCATTTAATAACCAATTGTATATGCAACTATAGTAACATTACAACATGGCTGAACATGACTTTGATGCTAATATATATATATTGCGCATTTTACTCCATCAAAATGAACCATTTTTGTACACAACAAAATAACACATATCATGCCTATATCGTATGCCATAAATCATGCCTAAACATCACTCTTTTAACCATCCAAGGAACTATATAAAAACCGAACCTAAATAACCAACTATTCAAGCATAATATATGTGTATATTTGTCTACACAAACCGAATCAAAATAGCCAAACCACAAATGATCGTATCATAGGCATATACATTTATTTCACTTAAGATTAGCCGAATATAAACATGCATTGTATAACCTAATTTTTTTCTCACAAAATGATCCAAGCAAATACACACACATATGACATAAACATTACTTAACTAATATATCACATACCATGACTTAAACATGCATCCATCATTTACTTCATTGCTTAAGTCGAATGATACACCATGCTTACCATTACCCATTGCCGAATCATATATCCAAACACCATAAATATATATATCATGTATTAGGCTTATCAACATGAACTAATTTATAAGTCATTCATGTCATTACCAATCAAGACATATAACCAAAACACCATACATACATGCCATGAAAAATACTTACCAAAATAAACTTATATCATAATCAAATATACCCGAATTTAAGCATCATGATCAAGCCATTTTCACATGGCTAAATATATATACAAATTTCAAAACCAGACATACTAATACTAGCCTATACATGCCATATATTAATAGTTTCAAACTTTTAAAATACCGAAATAGCGATCGATAATGTGACAATGTTCCAAGACGATCCCCGAGCTCGTAGCTAGCTTCCAAAATCTATAAAACAATGATTAAACACACAAAGTAAGCTTGGATAGCTTAGTAAGCCATAAGCAAGTAAATCATCTCAATGGTATTAATAATTCAATTCAACTAGTCCGAAACTAATAAATCTAAACCGCATATACATTCATCATACTTAGAAAATTCATATAATCACATTTGGTACTTTTCTTACCTTTACTTCTCGTAAACATATAAACTTCACACATACCTGATTCATTTAGCTCAATTTCACAATCGTTCTCGACTTGCCATTGCCCATTGAACGTTAGAAATTGTTAATGATACATGGAAATCATAATAAGCTCGTACAATGCCATATCCCGTATATGGTCTTACATGCTATCACATATCGATGCCACTGTCCCAGACAGGGTCTTACACAAATCATATACGATGCCAATGTCCCAGACATGGTCTTACACGTTTTCTCACTCCGATGCCAATGTCCCAGACATGGTCTTACACGAATTACACATCGGAAGTCCTAATGTCATGACATACGTATCCTAAACTATTCCTATGGTTTGTACGGGACTTTCGGACGTCGTAATTCGATCGATTCATGCTCGTAACAATTTATCCAATGCTAATTTCAATTCGAAAATGTAGTTATATAAGCATACAATTCAATTCGGCTATGTAGATAATGAATACATTCGAATTTAATATCATTTATTAACTTATGGACTTACCTCGTATGGAGACGAACGGACCGGAACGGCTATTCGACCACCTTCGACTTCCCCTGATCCAAATCCAGTTTCTTTCTTTCTTGATCTAAATTAATACAAATTTGGCTTGTTTAATAACACAGTCATTCAATTTCATCCAAAAATACATAATTTGGGCATTTTGCACTTTAGCCCCTAACATTTCACGTTTTCTCAATTTAGCCCCTATTTCAAAATAACACAAAATACACAAAATCTCATCAAACCCATGTTAGGCCGGATTCTTCCTAGGTCCCTAGTAGCCCATTTATTTCATTTATTTCACATTTTGACCCCTCAATTTGTAAATTTCACAATTTAATCCATAATACTCATTTTTACCAAAAATCACTTAATTAAACATAATAATCTATCAACAAGGATTTATTTTTTATCATCAAACAACAAAAATCTCAAGCTATCAATAATGTCAAATCACAAAATCCATAACCAATTCAAAAATTCAAGCATGGGCTAGCTAGTATTCGAAGCAACGATCTCAAAAACATAAAAATTATAAATAAATAAAAACGAGCAAATTACATACCTCAATCAAGCAAAATGAGTGCCGAACCTAGCTTGCTCTTTTTCTTTCTTTTTCTTTTGTAGTTTCGGTCATGGAAGATGAACAAAACCATGTTTTTATGTTTTATTTTATTTAATTTCGTATTAACACATAATTTACTATTTAAACCATTTTAATTTCATTTAAAATCCACTAACCTTAGGCTTTTGTGTCCATCCATAATTTCAATGGTATAATATCAACATAAAGACCCCACATTATAAAAGCCATAGCAATATACCACTTTAACAAATAGCAAGTCACTTTTGCATTATACGTGATTAAGTCCTTTTAACAAATTGAGCACACAAACGATAAAATTTTCACAAGAAACTTTCACACATATTAATTCACATACTGTAAATACCAAAAATAATATTAAAATAATTTTATGACTTCGTATTTGTGGTTCCAAAACCACTATTCTAATTTAGCTAAAACTGGGCTGTTGAAAGGTGGCAGCTGAACTGCCCTCTGAGGCTGCACAGAACCCGGTCCCGATGCTTGCATATGATCTGCCCACTGTGGACACTCTCTAATACGGTGATCCAAAGATTCACACCTCAAACAAGCCTCAATCCTTCTCACACTCGCCCGGATGGTGCCTACCACAATCTCCACAAGGTTGAATCCCAGTAGGAGCAACAGGGGCCCCCACTCTAACCGACTCATTAGGTCTGGCCTTTTTCTTAGGCCCCTGAACAGAACTTGAGGGCTCCGAATCCCTTTTATTCTTTCCTCTCTCTTGGTCCTATTTTGGTGTTCCGCGCGCTTAACAGCATCAGTGATCTTTGCCTTCTTAACTAGAACCGTGAACTCCCATTCCCTCTGTGATGCAATCAATACCCTTAAGTTATCCCTTAAGCCATGCTCAAACCAGACACATCTCTCATACTCAGACGCCACCATGCCTCGAGTGTAGCGACTTAACCTCAGAAACTCGGCCACAGATATATCACCCTACGTGAGATTCATGAACTCACTCCTACAAGCATCCACATAGCTCGCCGCCACATACTTACTCTGGAAGGTGGTCTTAAAGAAATGCCAATTCAGACGATCAGGCTGAGTACCCTCATCAACCGTCAACCACCACTAATAAGCCTTATCGCAAAGCAAAGAGATTGCACCCATCAGTTTTTGCTCAAGAGTACAGTCTAGATTATTCATGATCCTTTCAGTGGCCTCCAACCAATACTCGACCACATTAAGGGCGGCTCCAGTGACACCCCTAAACAACTCAGCACCATTAGACCGGAGTCGTTCAGTTACCTACCCACGACCCCTAGCTCCAAAATAGGGTCCAACAACCCTCTCTAAAATCCTCAGCATAGCTTGGGACAGTGCGTCGTCCCTAGCCGAGTGACTTTGAAACCCAGTCTCAGTAGCAGGCAAAACTGGTGTCTTACTCGTATCTAAGTTCAGCATACTGCCTAGAGAGGAAGACTCAGCTCGAGCCCCCTACGGCCTCTACCACGACCTCGAATACTATGTTCATGAGTTCCACAAGTGCTCATTGTATATTTCGAGTTTTATCTACATTATAAAATTTTATGCATCAGTTTCAGTATTTATTAGTAGATGTTTTATGCATAAATTATCAAAAGTTCAGAATTATTTACAGAGGCTTCAGTTTCTAGCTAACTCATTACAGTTTTAGAAGGTATTATCTACAGTGTTTCAGAGCAGTTCAAACTAAGTTTCAAAAATACTTACAGGATCGGTGCCGGAGACTCGGTGTACCACATACTTTCTCAACTTAATCAAATCATTTAAAAAAATTCTTTTTGAAACACAACATTGGAACCCAAAATTCACAGCCTGAGCTTTACAACTTGACTCTGATACCACTAAATGTAACACTCTAAACCCGGCCTAGACGTTATGGCCGAATTTGGTGATGTCGCAAGGAATGGGTTTTGAAAACGGTGTTGACTTAATAAACCATTCAATCTTTATACCTCGTGTTCGTTCATAATTTCATTGAAAGCGTTATTTGTTTAATTTGTTTGCCAAAACACTTACTAAAGTGGAATTTTATTAAATCTAATAAATTTTAGAAACCCGATTCGTGTTTTTTTTAAAAAAAAACCTCTTTTTGCTTTAAAACCGTCAATTTCATAAAACAATTTAATCAAGTATGCAGAATATCAAAAACCAAAAATCAACAGTCCAAAACCATAAAGTCCAGAAAGTCCCAGAAATTACAACTCTCAGAATAAAACCAAAATCATAAATAAAACAAAAAATTAAATACTTTAAATAGTTTACGGTCGAGTGGTCACCGCTAAGTCTTTACCGCACCGACCTACCTAAGTCTGTGGATTACTTGACAAAACAGACAATATATGTGAGTTTACAAAAACTCAGTGTGTAACCCAACATAATTAAGCATGCAAACATACAGAATTAAATACAGTCAGAAACATATACAGTTTCAGATTCAGAATCAGATCCAGATTCAAATTACAGAAGTAGATATGCATAAATCCTACCCCCATCCTCTACACACCATCTCCTACCATCCCATCACACCATGTGGGGTTTAAAACACCTAGCCATCCTTACACACCACATTTTTCCCTTAAGACACATATCAAAATATATATACAGCCAAGCTGCCAGAATAGAAGCGATTAACACTGAACAAAATACTTCCTCCTCATATACAAATCCCACCCCAATAACAGATGTAGAAATCAGATATATATATATATATATATGGTAGATTTATCATGCTCAATGTGCATATATACAGATATCAGGTATACGTATAGCAGTACAGTTAGGCATACATTCAATATCCTACCCAGATCAGTCTATCAGAATATCATAGCATACAAATTAGGGTTTAATTAGCCCTTACCGACCCTACAGTAGGCCCACGTCGATCGGACTAACCCGTGTGGCCCTAGGGAAAATTTCAAAACAAGCGCCCGTGTGGCCTACACGCCCATATTTGGCTTTGCCCGTGTGGCCCACACAGCTTGGACCAAAAACCCACACGCCCATGTGGAAACACGCCTAACTTGGTCTGACCCGTATGGCCCACACAGCCACACTCGAGCCCTACATGACCGTGTGCTACGCACGGCCATGCCTTCGTCAACCACACGGTCGTGTCTCATACACAGCCAACCATACGGGTGACCACACACCCGTGTGGCATCGACAGAAAAACTTTTTGGCTTTTGCGTAAGTCTCATTTTCTGCATTTCGGGTACACACCTGGCATTATTTCGAAGCACAATGTAACACCCCATACCCAAGTCCGAGGCTTAGACTGGATACGAGACATTACTATGCTTGAACTTGCTTAATCATGAAATTTCGGGTTATAAAATTTCATCCCGAACTAAAAACTTCTCTTTCGTATACAACTCGTACATCTCATGGGCCTACGAGGCCTTAAACTCATGTTCGTAAACTTTCAGAAATCAATCGGGAACTTTCCCTTGAAACAGGGGTCATACGCCCATGTGATTCGAGACACGCCCGTGCACCCCTAAGCACGCCCATGTCTCCCAACCGTGGTCGACACTGACTTATCTGACACGGTCATGGCACGCCCGTGGCCTTAGCTTGTGTATGAAACCTTAGCATTCTGACTTGAATCACACGGCCTATACACACGCCCGTGGACTTAGGTCATGTACTATACCTTGATATACTGACTTACTCAACCCGGCCTGGACGCACGCCCATGTTTTGAACTTGTGTCTTACACAGCTCATACACACGGCCGTGTAAAAATGACCATGGTCTAACTTGATTTAAAACATTAAGGTGCAGGGTTAACACGGTCTAGACACACGCCCGTGTGTCTAACCGTGTAGGTCAATTAGAGGCTATTTACCAAGCCATTTGCCTACCTTAAATTAAGATCAACTCAACTTCAACCAATACAAATCATTAATAATATAACTTTTATGAACATTACTACATATTTCATTGACATCTATATACAAACAACTTAAACAAGTTTGGCCAACCACTTAGCCATATACAAAAGAATAATAACTTGATAGCCTATATAATGGCCTTACAAAAAAAAAAAACATGTTCTCAAAATGAATGATTCCTATACATGCCATACTTAGTAATATAATTTGGCTATACCAAAATAAGGGTCGATAGTATGCTATGAGCTCCGACTCCAATGATCCACAATTTAGCTTGGCGGGACTACATAGAAAGAAACACTCAAAGACGTAAGCATTTAGCTTAGTAAGTTTGCATGTATAACACATAAAAAAAATAAACTTGCTTTATATAAACCATTTGACATAAGAATGGTATCATTATCTCATCTATAAAGCTTACTTACTCATACATGGTTCTTACTTGTTCCATGGTACTTACTAATCTCATACTTATAAGGTAACAAGGTACCTGTATCTCTTGATCACATTGATCAGCATGCTTAAACATAATAATCATGTCTTCTAATTCATCATTCATAACTTGAATAATATTCAATTTCAATTTGATAATGGCTTTGCTTTCTTAACATTCTTGTTTTCACATTTTAGCTTTGCTCATTTGCCCGATAAATTTCTATGAATTACCGGGAATACTAGATCTCTGGTCATGTACTTGATGCCAATGCCATACTCTAAATATGGACTCAGGTGTAAGATCTCTTCTTGAATCAATGCCAAGCTTGGGTCCTTGGACTTACATGATAACTTGTTCAATGCCAAGCTCAGGTCCTTGGACTTACATGATAACTTATTCAATGCCAAGCTTGGGTCCTTGGACTTACATAATAACTTGTTCAATGCCAAGCTTGGGTCCTTGGACTTACATGATAACTTATTCAATGCCAAGCTTGGGTCCTTGGACTTACATGATAACTTGTTCAATGCCAAGCTTAGGTCCTTGGACTTACATGATAACTTGTTCAATGCCAAGCTTGGGTCCTTGGACTTACATGATAACTTGTTTAATGCCAAGCTTGGGTCCTTGGACTTACATGATAACTTATTCAATGCCAAGCTTGGGTCCTTGGACTTACATGATAACTTGTTCAATGCCAAGCTTGGGTCCTTGGACTTACATGATAACTTGCTTAATTGCTGATGCCATGCCTTGGCTTGGTCTTATACGGACTTTCTTATCTCATGTACTGGATCGTATATCCAGGGTAATTCATTTTCAATCGGGACTTTCTCTTATTTAATCTTATTGACTTCTTTGTTTAACATAACATTAAATCATTCATGATAACAATGTATATTATACTAAGCAATTAAATGATAAAATCATAAAGCTTAGAACTCATACAAACTTACCTCAAAATACAAAATGTATGTAGTTAAGCAATTTAGTCCTCGACTTTGTTCTTGCCTCGGTTTCGATCCGGGCTTCATTTTTCTTGATCTATAATCATATATAGATCTTTTAATAATCATATTGACTAAATTGACTCATAACTCATACTTTGGCAAAATTACTAATTTGCCCCTATACTTTCTCATATTTGCACTTTTGCCCCTAGGCTCGTAAAAATGATTTTCATGCAACTTTCTTAAACATCATGCTTAGCTGAATCATTTTCTCTACTATAGCAATCATCAATTCTCTCTAGTTCTAGCATGTATGACCAAATTTTATAATCATTACAAAAAGGTCCATACTATCATTTTTCATGAAATTCCTTAAGGAAAAGATGTTTATCTAACATCAAACTCTCATAAACTTCCATAAAACATCATTTAGCATGCCTGTCATTCATAGCTAAATTTTTAAACATGCATCTTAGCTCATCAAATAGCTAAAAATAGCTTACTCATACTACCGGGACTTCAAAAGTACGAAGAATATCAAAAACCGGGCTTAGGAGCACTTACTAGCAAGCTTCAAAAATTGAAGAACCCTAGCTATGGCTTCTTTCAATTTTCGGCAATAGGGGAAGAAGATGATGAGATTTTTATCATCTTTTTCCTATTTTAAACACTTATTAGACAAATGACCAAAATGCCCTTCCTCTTAAAAATTTCTATAACACTATCTCAAGGCCAACTTTGTCCAAAATAATATTTTTGGAAAAATTGCTATTTAAGGACTTCTAATTACTATTCTAAAGCTATTTCATACAAAAGCTTCTAGAAACTCATATTTTGCAACTTTTCACAATTTAGTCCTTTTGGACCAATCCACCATAATTTAATAAAATTGCATCATGAAACATTTATACTAGCATGCAAACATGGCATAAACTTTGTAAACTCATAAATTCATCTCGGATTCGTGGTCTCGCACCACTATTCTGACTAGGCCCTAAATCAGGCTGTTACACACAAACTCTCCCGAGACCTCAAAAACCTAAAATCAACACAATAATTCCCTAAAAATAGTATTAATCTTTAATTAAACCGACCTAATGACAAGCGACCACGAAGAGACCAAGTGATCGATACTCACCCAACTTCTCGAACTAAGTTGACAACGATTCCGCAAGTGAAGAAATTTGTTCCTCACGATTTGCTGCCAACAGCCCAAAACACATCACCAACAGAAAAGAGTTGAAGTGATTCGAAAAATTAAAAATAGAAGAACAACTCACCTACGAATGAAAACTACACTTTACACTTACCAAATTGTCCCGCAACACCGAAAGAAACTAAAACATCGAGGTAAAATGACAAAAATCGCGACAGAAAGCAAGTGAAAGAGGGGATTTGCCAATTGACTAAAAAGAAACGTCAAATTTTCTTGATGGGGAATTTTTAAAGGAGAGAGAAAAAGGAGATAACAACAAAATAAGATAAAATCAGGAAAAAATCCCACATATCCCTAAACTCACTCTCCCACAAACCCACTAACCACTCAAAATTCCTGCTAAACCGAAACTCTGCAAAAATTAATACCTACGCTCATATAAGGATTCAAACACAAGATCTCCAACACCCTAACTCCTAACCACTCAAACCAACAGGCTCATTCTGATATGAATTAACAGACAATTCAATATAAGCCCATTCAACAAGAGTAAGGCTTGGATCCCAAAATAACAAAAGTGGGTCTTGAACCTAAGACCTCTCATACACTCCCAGAACACTCAGTCAAGCAGATACACATTTGTGTTAGATAGTTGCAGAATCAGAAATAAATTATTCAGGGCGTTACATTTACATTACATTATTAAGCATCATTATTCTTTTGGAAAATAGTGGAAATTTAATTTAGACTAAATCTTATTTTTTGGAAAAACTTATAGTTTCTAGTTAGAGAGAATTAACTTTCTCATTAAAAGTTAAGAAAAGTTTTCGTTTTGCGCACTTAGTTCGTTTTGTTTGAGTCCATACTCAAAGTAATTTGGGGTTCAAGGATAGCGGAGAAGGTCGTTCAGTAAAAAACTGTGATAGACTGTAACCACCTCGTACAAAGAACAAGTATAATTCTAGTTATGGGTTTATCATTATAAATATCATAAGACTCAATTTTAAGAAAAAAAAATTGAACTTCCACTATACTTAAAAATACTATTTTGTAAACTGAATTTTCAAACATCTTATTCACTAAATCAACAATTAAGCATGATTGACAAAAATCTTCTACTAGCCTAACATTTAAGGATGACGTTTGCAAATTAAAATTTAACCAAGAAATTGTAAACTTAAAAGGTATGACATCCGTTGGTCATTCTAAGACATTTAGGTGGTGTCACAACTTATTTTGCAAACTAAAAAAAATTGTGATTCAGTAAATTAATAAATTTTCTTCCTAATAATAAGAAAAAAAATAAGTAAAATATCAAGTTGAAACTAAAAATATAAAATAACTATCGAGTAGAAGCTTTGATTAAATAAATTTTCAATATTAAACACAATTTCTATAAAGTGTAATGTAATACTAAAGAGTCATTGAATTATGATCCTTATTTTAAATTGGTTCCTAAACTTTAAAACATTCTAAATTGTTGCTACATAACTTTTAAAATGAAAAAGTAATGCTGAAAAAAAAGAGAGGACGATAGTTTTTGTAAAAGCTTCAGAAACCTCGAAACCAAGATTTTTTTAACATCAGTTTTACAATATTTATTTTTCTTTTAAAGTTTTCATTTTAAATTATGTCACATAAAACTAATGTCTCATTTAATGGTTAAATTAAAGATTTTAGTAATGGAAAGGCCTTTTTAATATAACATCAATAGTTTAATAATATAATTAGAATATTTCAAAATTTAAAAACCAATTTAAAATAAAGGTTATAATCAATAGATATTTGGTGCAGTTAACTCAATTTAGAATTGTTAAGTATGACTCCTATTTCAGTCAAATTTGAGAAATAATATTCTAGCTAAACTCTGTTTATTTGTTTCAATCAAACACTGATTAGTTTAGATTATTTTATTATTATTTGACCTTTGAATTTAGCTTATAAATAGGCTCTTTTACAACCTTAGAAAATAGCACCCATTAGATATTAGAACCCATAACACATTTAGAGAATTTTGTGTTTACGTTTTGAGGGTTCTTTGTTTTCAGGTTTTCGGGGTTTAGTTTTTATCTCCATCTTTTGTACTCTTCGTTTTGTTGCCATTATAATAAAATTATCTTTGCTCGTGGTTTTTTATCCTCTTTGGAGGGGTTTTTCCACGTTCAATTTGTTTGTTCAATTTCTCAATTTATTTCGCTATTTTTTTTACTTGTTGCTTAATTGGGTTGATCCTAACAAGTGGTATCAGAACTAGTTCAATTTTCATAGATCAACCCATTCAGAGTTGGCAGCAACAAGGTTTGAAATTGAGAAGTTCAATGGTGAGACAAATTTCAATCTGTGGCAAGTTCGAATGATGGCAATTCTAGTTCAAACCGGCTTGAAAAAGGTTGTTACCAGGAAAAAGCTTGAGAATCTAAATCAAACAGAGAGCTTGATGAAAAGGCTTTGTCTGCAATCTAGTTGTGCCTCACGGGTACGGTATTGTAGGACGTATTGATGGAGAAAACCTCATCCACCTTGTGGAAAAGGTTAGAAACTCTTTATGTGACTAAGTCTCTGGCTAACCGTTTAGTGTTGAAACAATGTCTATTTACGTTTCACATGAACAAAGGTGAGCTTCTTACACTACACCAAAACAGACTTTTAGCGGCGTTTTTTTGGGCTTTTAGCGGCGTTTTAAGCGCCACTAATAGTATTTGCGGCGCTTTTGAAAGCGCCGCAAAAAACGCCGCTAAAGAAAGCGCCGCAAAATTTAGTGGCGTTTGTTGTGAAAAACGCCGCTAAAAGTAAAGACTTTTAGCGGCGCTTTTCAAAAAAATGCCGCTAAAGGTAGGGGCTTTTAGCGACGCTTCAAAAAAAACGCCGCAAAAGATATGGGCTTTTAGCGGCGCTTCTAAAAAAACACCGCAAAAGATATGGGTTTTTAGCGGCGCTTTTCAGGAAAACGCCGCTAAAGGTAGGGGCTTGTAGCGGCGCTTTTCAAAAAAAAACGCCACTAAAGGTAGGGGCTTTTAGCGGCGCTTTTCAAAAAAACGCCGCTAAAAGTCTAACTTTTAGCGGCGCTTTTCCCACAAACGCCGCTAAAAATCATAAAAATTAAAAAAATAAAAATTATATAAAAGAACAGCACTATTATCACATCACCAAACAAGCTTTAATTAGATAACAATTTATATACAAATCCATTCCTATCCCTCTACTCGCTTAAGCAAATCCTTTAGCATTACTTTGATAACAATTCCTACACAAATCCATTTATGTTCCATAGGCACAAATCTATTTAACAAATAAATAGAAACTCAACCAATACACAAGAAATTTCATAAGTCTATATTATGTTATGTGTTTATCCAACTCACAAGAAAAATCAAGCTCCTGCTACTGAAAATAGGTGGTGTCAAATCCAGCACCAGCACCAGCACCAGCACAATTAAACAAATAGCCTATTAAACAATTAAGCTGAGTAAAATCCAACTCCAAATTGTCTAATCATGCTAACATCAGCACCAGCAGCCAATGCTTCCATGAATTCCTTAGTCCCGGACCTAGCAATGGTACCAAGATTGTTCACCAAATCTGAATAAAAAGACACAATCTCATTAGAACCTCTCTCTTGATTAAAATTCAGTGAATAACCGAATGCACAAGAAGCAATAACAAAACTTACCGGCCTTAGTCATGCCAAAACTGCTATCAATGATCGATAGAGTATTGTTTGTCTTATCGGGGACAATGTGGATAAACAACTCGGGTTGAGCATCAAGTTTGCTCTTGTCCGTCAAACTCTCGAATCTAATCTTGTCCAATGCCTAAAACCACAATTTTTAATAATTAAATTAAATGATACTAGCTTTAAATTTATCATAAAACCTAAAATTAAAACCCATTTCTATGCTAACGATTTGCAGGTTTAGTCAAACTTCGAAAACCATAGATTCAAAGACTAGCATTTCAATCTTAAACTTTCATACTATAAATTCCTAAAATTATAATAAACAAATCAAATGACAGAATAACAACTTTTATTAACAAATGTAATTTTCAATTGAAATAAACAACCAACAGAGCACTGCCTATAAATTAAAAACAAAGAGAAAATAAAAACCCCAAATTTGTTTCCATACAAAAAAGCAAACAAAACCAACAAGCATTAAAGCATTAAAGCAAAAAAGATTAGGTCCAATTAACCATACCTTAAAATTATAATAAAGTAATTAAAAAAACATCTCCATATTGACGACCAAAAAAAAAGTTAAAACAGAGAAGAGCAGGACTTACATCAGAAGCATTGCTGATGAGCTCACGAAGAAAGATCTCCTTGTTGCCGTAGAAAGATCCCTCACAATCAAGAAACTGATATAGAATCTTCCTGAAAGCAGCCCAAACGTGTAAAATAACCTAAAATACACAGCCAAATAAAACAGAAAGAAAGAATAACAATCCATTAGATTAAATTCATTAAAATAATAATAATCCGTTAGATTAAATTTATTAAAAAAACAATTCATTAGATTAAATTCATTAAAAAAGAATAACAATCCATAAAGATTAAATTCGTTAAAAAATCGCAAAGAAATTCAAATGAATCAAAACTTACCACGGTTAATAATAGATCTCCTGACAGGTCTTCTAACAAACAAATGGATGTAGTCATCTTTCATGTATCGCTTTTTAAGCATGACCTTTAAATACACAGTGTGGAAGAAGTGAGAAACAAAATACCAAGTGATGCCCCTCAGTTTTTTGAATGAGTTAAATATACTTATTTTCAGATTACTATGTATAGAAAAGCATCCACTTACAGTACTGCAAAACTAAATTAGTTCTACACATTTTGATATCTTTTTATAGGATTAATATACGATTTCACAAACCAATAGTTGGATTTACAAATATAATTGGACTCATCATGCAAGTAAAATTTCAAATCTATCCTACATATCTATCATATCAATCTAGAATACGATTTTTCATTATTAAACTTTTTTGCATCCAACCAATTATACATCCTAAAATCATTCAAAACTAACATAAAATAAAAAAGCCTATTAAACAAATATAAAACGTACATGCAAACTAATTTAGTCTTACACTAGTATATGTGATAGCCTATTACCTATAGCCTAAAACAGCCTATTATTATATAAATAATAACACTATATTTATAACTCAATAAATTTTTTTTTTCAATTTTATTTTTTTTAACATTTCCTTTAAATACTTCACCTTTAAATTTTAAAAAAGCTTATTTAAAGATTAGATAAAAATGAAATCTCTAATAAAAGTTACATTCAACTATCAAAAATACCAACAAATAGACCCAAAAAGAGAAGTGAAATTACCTTTACTATATAAAAGCAAATTCTTATGCAGCTACTCAATTTACTTCTAAAGCTAAAGCCAACTTATGATATTTAATGATAGAAATGCATTATGTTTCCAACTGCATTATCCTTTTATTCAAATTTACAGTCCCAAATATTTGAAACAATAAAATATTTGAAAGAACATAGAGTTTGGATGGCTTAAAATTATATAAAAAGTCATGAAAATTCTGAAATAAAGAAAATTATTTTATTTTATTTTATTTCATTTTAATATTATTTTTATATGAATTATGTTTTATTAACTTAGACATTCTATTAAAATGATTTTCAAAGTTTTTTGTTCAATTCTTTTACTTGTATATATTACAAAATTGTAGAATTATAAAATGTATTTAGTTACTCGGGAAGTTATCACACAACCAAAATTCCTTGCAACCAAAACCTCAAACCAAAATAAAATCAAAACACTTGGAAATAAAATAATAATAATAAGGTAAAAGCTCTTCACCATTGTGCCAAAGTTGGACCATGACAGCCATGTAAGTTTAGAACTAAGCAAGAGCAATTTGTACATAGTGAAAGCAAGCAATGTAATCAAGCAATATAAATCTGAATTTTCGACTTTAGCACACTGAAAGAAATCTTTCCATGGATTCCATGGCATCTAGGCTCTTTTTTTTAATTTTTTGCCCCTTGCACCTTAGGAAATAAAAGAATTTTAGCACCTAGAATGCACCTTGTGCCCTTGACCATACAAATTCTACCTATCAGTCATAATATTTTCTGGTACTTTGTTGTTATTAGACGACACTTCCTTGCACCTTCTTAAGAAATAAGAAGAAATGTTTAACAAAATTTCTAGACAAAATTTCGTGTTCTTGCGCATATTAGAATAGCATATTAAACAAAATCATATTAAGCTTCAAACATCTTGATTGTACTCCATTACAAGCTAGAGAAAACTCCCAGCTAGATATCCAACAAAAATATTTTGAAAGAAATACTAATCATGTAACGCCAGTATGCTTACTTGGATTTTGTCTATACTCCACTCTTTTTTTTTTTCGATACATCGAAATTTTACTAGTTAAAAAAAGTTCAAGTTTCATTCAATCAAACATTAGCAAACAGGATAGAGAGGATTACCGAGTCTATGGCAATAGAAAACCGGATATTTCCACCTCCTACCAGTCGTAGAGTTGCTTCAGAGCGAAACAAGCATCATCAAATTGCCCTTCAAGTACATTGCGGACCATATTTTTCACATGCAATGGATGAGGCTAGTCACAAACTTGAAAAGAAACAAACATATTATAGCATTCCCAAAGACATATCGTACCAATTTGTTAGAAGTACTTTTTGAGATATAACCTTGAAAACATTTTCTTGATTGACAAAACGGAATCCACTGTATGTAGCCTGCAAGTTGTTCAACGTCTGTCTCATATCACCATCAGCTGTGAAAATGATGGCTTCAAGACCTTCCGGAACATACGGTACCTGCATTGATTACAAAGTGAGGTCAACTATACATTTGCATCAACGGAAATCATCATTGATTGTCTTGAACAATAAATACTTGAGCCACTTAACAGTAAACAGTTATATCAAAGTAACTAAAATTCTACCTCATCCTTAATGATAACAAGAATGAGAAAAGTAGGGGGCCAAAGGTACCCTACAGACATCAAGTAACATGCAGGAATAAAACTTATGCAAGGGCACATCTACTCTGAATAGGTTCAATGATTTTGATGACGTATTGCAAGCAAGAGCAAACGAGTAGAGTTTGAGTATATTTCCATCGTCCTCCTCAAGGCTTGTTGTGGACCAGATGTCATGCTAACAGCAAAAAAAAATAAGCATATCATATATTTAATCGAAAGAAAAGAAGAAACACAGTGCAACCGTAAGTTATAACATTATAAACTCAAAATCAAAAGAAGCTCCCAGCACAAATTAACAAAACATAAATACACAAGGTAGTTTGATTATTCAATTCTAGCAGATACAACTAAATTTCAAATTTACGAAGAGTACAAACCTTTTATTTAGTACTGTAAAAGGAAAATGGGATGGGTTTCAAGATTTTCTTTTTCCTATATAAGGTTAAGTGAATAAAATTGTTTTTTAAGGTACAAGCATTTGATATTTGTTTTCCAAACAACATAAAAATCTGAGATTCTTAAAAAAAACATTGATATTTTACTTAGCACTTTCCAACAACTGATGAAGAAGATCAACCCATTATTCAGTTTGCCAACAATCTTAGTTAAAACTAGATCCCAAAAACTCTTATCAACTCTCCCACTTGACATAGCCATTAAAACAACTTTCTCAACTTCACCTTCCTTTCCCATACCCTGAAGCACTTCAATCAATATACTGTATGTTGCTTTATTTGGCAAACAGCCTTTGTCCAGTATTTCCTCCAGAATTCTAATCCCCTCCGTCGCATTACCAATCTTACAAAATCCTTTAATCAATATATTGTAGGTGAACATATTTGGATTACACCCTTTTTCCACCATCAAAGGAAAATGACTTTAATATGTTTGGAAATTTAGAAACCAATATAAAACGACCATAGTTCAACGCTAGAGAGAAATGAAATTAAAGCAAAAGGCAATTTAAAGGGACCAAAGATGAAGTTAAACTAACGCTGGAAAGCAATTTAAAGGGATTAAATCAAATACCAATGTAAACAATCAATAACAAAATTTGGGATTAAAAAAATAGAAGCTTTCATTGAACCCAAACTTGCACACACATTAGCTAAATCATTTAAAGACTCAAGCTTTTATTGAAATCAATATAAACCCAGAAACAAACATGGATCGATTAAATGAAGGAAACCCAATTTGGATTATATCAAATGATAGCCAAAAGCAGCAAAAGAAAAAAAAATTGAAGCATAGAAATCAATATATGCATAGAATGAAAAATACCTAATTTAGATAATACACAAAAAAAAAGTAGTGATTAAAAGAAAGTGTTACCTTGAAGAAATTTGTGTTGATAAAGGGAGAAAATACTGAAAGTTCTATTCGGCGAGAATAAACATGAAACCGCGAAAATAAAGCAAAATAGGCTTCTTACTGGGAAATTTGGGATTCTGAAATTTTGAGTTTGGGGAGGGAAACTGATTGGGAAACGATAGGGGAAATTTGGGATTAAGGAATTTTGTGTTTGGGGAGGGAAACAGATTGGGAACGATGGGGAAAATTTGGGAAATTCTGAGTTTGAGTTTGGGGAAAAAAATCGGGGTTATAGGTTAGTGGATTTAGTTTTTTAGTAGGGGAAAAACGGCACCGTTTTATGTATAAAAGTTTGTAATTATTTGTGGCGTTTTTCAAAACGCCACTATAGTTCCGTTTTTTGTGCATTTTAATTTTTTAACCTATTTTTTTTTAATTTTTGTGTTGAGATTATCATTTTTTTTAATTTTTATTTTATTATTTTTAGTATTCAACTTTTAACAAAAATATTAAATATTAAGTTTTAAGTTTTTAAGAATTTAATTTTTAATTTTTTATTATTAAAATTTAAAATTTAATTATCATTACCAACTCTTTTACGAATTTTTTCTTTCTTTTTACATCAACATTATTTTTTGAAGTATAGTCTGCATTAGTTGTTTCGATTTTTATATTGAATAATTATAAATTTTATGTATGCAATATATATAAATACATCAATATATTTATTCACAACGCCACTAATTCATAAACAAAATTTCAAACGACGCCGTCTTCGAATCTATTGATGGGTTTTGTGGTGTTTTTGTATAAAACGCCGGTAATTTTTAATATCATTTTTATACTATTATTAATTAATCCAATTACTTATTTTAAATATTTATAATTTAAAATATATCAGTCATATACCCATAAATCTTTAAAATTATTTTAAATAATAGTATTAGTGTTAATAATAATAAAATAATTTTTATATAAAAATTTCATAAAAGAGATCTCTTTTACGGTTATATAAAATTATTTAATATATAAATTAAACACTTAACCCCAAATCCCAGTATATATATAACCCCAAATCCAACTTCAACCCTAATCTCTAACATAATCCCAAACCCCAAACTATATAAAATTTTAATATTATAATTCATATTATCTATTTTACAATTATATAATAAATTATTTCATATATAATTAAGGATAAAAAGCTGAACCTAATTTAAAGAAATGAACATTGGGGTAATGGATACATATACCTTAAACCCTAAAACCCTAAACCCTAAATCATAGCTCCTACACTATCAATCCTTAACTATTGACTATAAACCCTAAACTATAAGCCTTAAACCCTTAAACCCTATAATAATCTAAACACATAACCCCAAACTCTAAACCTTAAAACATTATAAACCCCAAAACCTAAACCATAAACCTTCTTAAACCCTAAACCCTAAACATCGTAAACCAATAAACCCTAAATCATAAACCCTTACAAACATATAAACCCTGTAACCATAAATACTAAACTTTAAATCAAAAACTGTAAACCACTAAAACACTAAACTATAAACATTAACCCCTAAATCATACGACCCACACCTTATACCCTAAATGCTAAAGCTTAACACAAAGGCAAAAAATTTAAACACTAAACGTAAATTAAAATTGATTTATTATACAATGATCAAAACAACGCTTTTTTTTGTATTGAAATAGATTGAAAAAATGCCACCCTTAGTTTTTGCTTTGAAATAAAAAATAGTTTGTGATATCACCTTTAGCGGCGTTTTTATAACAAACGCCACTATAAGTCAGCCTTTAGTGGCGTTTTTCTGAAAAACGCCGCTAATTTTATCCCATTTTTACATTGTAATTAAAACGACGTCGTTTTTGTTTCAAAATAAAAAATATTTCGTGGCGTTTTCAAACAAAAACGCCGCTAAAAATCACATTTAGCGGCGCTTTATCTACAAACGCCGCTAGAAGCCAACCTTTAGCGGCGTTTTTTAGAAAAACGCCGCTAATTTTTTCCCTTTTTTAAATTACAATTTTTTTGGGCTTTTTTAATTGCTCATACCTTTAGCAGCGTTTTTTGAGAAGCGCCGCTAATTCTAATACTTTTCGCGGCGTTTTTTGAAAGCGCCGCTAATGCTCATACTTTTAGCGGCGTTTTTTCAAAAGCGCCGTTAATGCTCATACTTTTAGCGGCGTTTGAGGAAAAAACGCCGCGATTTACCCTTTTTAGCGGCGTTTTTGAAATAAACGCCGTTATAGCTCGTTTTTTGCGGCGTTTTCCTTCAAACGCCGCTAATGTGTAATATTAGCGGCGTTTTTCTTTAAAACGCCACTAAAAACGCCGCTAAAAGTCTTTTTTGGTGTAGTGTTAGAGATTACATTAGTCAATTCATTACTCTTTTAAATTATTTAAAGAACGTTGAGGTTCATATTGAAGGTAAAATAACTGGCAGTCTTTATATTTTAGAAGGTTCTACCGTAACCGGTGAAATCGGACGTCCCTCGTCCGTTACAGAGTCTAAGTCAACTCATTTGGAGCGGAGGCAACTTGGTCATAGGAAGGAAAAATCTATGACCGTTTCATTGAAAAGAGGTTCTCGTTTGGATGCAGGTTTTGAAAAGTTAGGGCACTGTGTTCGTGAAAATCAAACCCGGATTTGTTTTGATTTGGCGGTGTACAAGTCGAAGGCTAGAAGTCTTCCAGTTTCTAAGCACATATTCGACTCAGTTAATTCCCTGCATGGTTCAAGATAGGCTCGTGGCCGGATTTGGCAAAGATGGCATTGTGGAAATATGAGTCAAGGTGGAGATTTGTTAAGTATGACTCTTATTTCAGTCAAATTTGAGAAATAATATTCTAGTTAAACTCTGTTTATTTGTTTCAATCAAACACTGGTTAGTTTAGATTATTTTATTATTATTTGACCTATGAATTTAGCCTACAAATAGGCTCTTTTACAACCTTAGAAAATAGCACCAATTAGATATTAGAACTCAGAACACATTTAGAGAATTTTGTGTTTACGTTTTAAGGGTTCTTTGTTTTCAGGTTTTCGGGGTTTAGTTTTTACCTCCATCTTTTGTACTCTTCATTCTGTTGCCATTATAGTAAAATTATCTTTGCCCGTGGTTTTTTATCCTCTTTGGAGGGGTTTTTTCACGTTCAATTTGTGTGTTAAATTTCTCAATTTATTCCGCTAATGTTTTTACTTGTTACTTAATCAGGTCAATCCTAACAAGATTTCAATCTCTATATTTATAAATCCTTTTTCTTTTACCTCTTTGTAATGTAATTGTTGCACAAAAGTTAGTAAAATAACAATAATATGAAAGATTTATTTAAGTCACAAGATCTAACTAGAATGGGAAAATAGATACTGGTAGTTGAAACTTGTTTTAACAGTTTCATTAAGACAGATTCAGTCGCTCCTTTGGTGCTAGAGAAACATTGGTCAAGTGTCTCCCAGGATACAACAACAAAATGAGCATGGTTGAATTAAAGGCATTAACTCCTTTTAATTCCAAAAAGATAAGCTCTGTTGAGGATAATTAATATTTCATATTGAGTTAAAATATCTACAAGCCTAACCACAATCCAATCATTTCACATCACCTACGTGTGCCCCCAATCACGAGGGAAAGTATCAATTTAATCATTCAATAATTATTAAGTTGGTCCACATATATAAACATATTTCATACTTGATATGTAACCAATGTAGGACTAAGCTTTCCATTTTCCTCAACATAATTCACAGGTGGCTTACTTTGAGCATCAATTTCTCATTCATCACTCAACCAGTTTGAGCATATGATATACCATTGTAAAGATCTAACAGAGTAGAATATAAAACCATAGTTTTATGATTCAAATCTCCATCATTACTAATCGAGAATATACCTCAAAGCTTCCAAAAAATCAAAATTTTCCAACAATTACTTTCTTGAATAATAATAAAAAAAAAGTCTTGCTGAAGTTTAGAAAATTAAATTAAAAGACTTTTTAATAGCAAAAATTTAGTGGTTTACTTTCTCTTCTAGAGTTTACAATTGTATATATTTAAATAAATGAATACATCACTTTATTTTTATATTAAATAAATAAAATTCCTTATGTATGTAATATATAAATGCAAAATGTATTATATTAATAAGTGTGTTTATAATTTTTAAAAATTAAATCAAATCAAATTTTCATGTGTAAATTTCTTTTTTAAATCTTACTCATTTTATTTAAACAAAAAGATGTTACGAATGTTGGGCCTACATAATTGAATTAGTAACAGTTGACAAATATCCGACATATTACTATCGGAGATTCAAATAAAAGGTCTAGATTGAAACTTTAAAGCTATTACTTGTTGAATTTTCAAATTTTGGTACGGTCAGTAATGAAAACATTTTATTCTTTGAAGAAAAAATATAATTCTGTAAAAGTTAGGGTATCTATAATTAATAGTAGTGATTAATTTTTTTTATCACAAATATTCTTTAAAAAAAGTAAATGATTGATAATAAAATGTATTTTATTTTTATAGACGCGAATTAAACCCAATTTCTTAATTAATAGACGAGGTGAGCAAACATCATACTTAACCGTATGGTTAAAAAAACATATGATTCAAGACTTTTTCAGATACAAATTTTTCTTTCAAATACTTTCGTAGAGAGGGCAACCTAATTAAACATATTGGCCTTTTATATATATATATATATATATATATATATATATATAAGTAACCTTAAAATACTAATTAATTATGAAAATAATCTGGACAAAAATTATTTTAAAAAATGACTACGACCTAACCATTACTCAATTATTAGTTTTTTTTAAACAAAAAAATATAAAATTTTTTATGTTGTCATTGTGTCAAGCGGTACCTATATGTATTTTTGAAAATACCCGTAAAAAATATTAGTTTTCACGATGAAGAAAACAATACCTTTTTAATGGGTGCCACCGATTTTTCAGGCGGCACCAGACAATTTTTTCAAAAGAAATTTTCATATTTCAAATGTACACTAAAGGAGAAAATACAAAAAAAAAAATATTTTTTTATAAGTATCGTTAATGCATCAAGCAACCTATTTAAATTTTTTTAAAAAAATGGTAAATTTTCACATACCAAATACCCCAAACAAAAAACTAAAGAAATAACAAAAATGGTAAAAAAAAAAAATGTGTGATTGTGTTCTTGGTAGTTATATGGTCAATTTTTTATTTCAAAAATTGTATAGTTTAGAAAGAAAAAAAAAAGGGGGAAACAAATAAAAAAAAATATTTTGAGCAAAACCCAAGAACAAAAACTTTGCCAAAAAGAAAAATATCAATTTTTTTCAAATATAACTTTGAAAAATTATTATTTACGAAAATGACTCTGGTTCAAAATTTATAAAAAAAAAAAATAACTTGTAATCTACAATGTTGCCGGTGCTGGCACTCTGATGGTCGACATCAAAATATTGATCCGTGTAATCATTATGATATAATTGGGTTGGAATAAAAAAAGTAATTTTTTTGTGCCGACACTGCAATGGTTGACACCGGTATGTATTTTTTTCAAGTATTTTTTAAAAATAACGAGTATTTCCTGATAAAAAAATTTTATTACATGTCGGCTTCTAGGTGGTAGGCACCAGAAAAAATTCAAAAAAAAATATCAAAATTTTTTGGTGTTAGCACTGCGGTGGCCGATACCCATATTTCTTCATATGCTAAACAAAATATTTTACGAATACTAAAAAAAATTATACGAATAAAAAAATATTTCTTCATATGCTAAACAAATATTTTACGAATACTAAAAAAAAAAATTCATCAACTGCTAAACAAAAATTATACGAACAAAAAAAATATTTCTTCATATGCTAAACAAATATTATGCGACTATGGCAAAAATAAATTTCTTTAGGTGCTAAACAAATATGTTAGGGAAACTAAAAAATAGTAAAGAATTCAAAAATAATAAATCAATCACAACAAATTAAAAAATTGCCAAAAGTGGTACTAATTGTAACATCAGGTACATCATTCTAGCTTTCCCCCGACTGAGAAGATTAATCGACATAGTAGGTACAATGTGGGCAAGTGTTCCGACTGTGGCCAACTGTACTGCACAGTTCGCAACACTTAGGTTCGACCGTCTCTTTGACGTCCATGTCATCACGAATCCTTATCACATGCGTTCGACTTTTAGGTACCTTATGTAGTCCCAGGTCTGGCAGCAACTCGAATGCAGGCAGAGACACTTCCCAATCGAGACATCCAGCAATATAGGAAACTCGTTCTCCCAAATACACATTGTGTGTTGCAGCGTGTAGATATCGTCGATGTATTGTTCAACATTCAGATTAGCAGACGCACACACTACATGGACATGCGCACATGGATATCGAAAAGTCTGGAACTTCTTGCATTTGAAGCACCTGTTTCAAAGATCAACTCCGTAGGACCTAGGCGGTACTCCTGCACGACAACCAGTGTACTCTTACATTCAGAAAGTTTCCATATCCCGAGAATACAGTTCTTCATCCATCGATCGCTTTCTTTTTAGCATATTCTTGTGATTTTACTACAAAATATCTAAGTTGGAAGAATTAAAGACAAATCTCTATTTTTAACTATTTTTATTCTAAACTTATAAAATCTTGCCAATTTGAAGCAGCTTAGTGCACCGAAAGAAAAGGCAATTTTGGAAGTCACATTTGTGGAGCACAAAATGTTGTAGCATCTCTATAGTACAAGCCATGTGGAGGAGAATGGATTAATAACTAGCCTTGGACTCCCTAAACGAATTATTAATGGGTTATGGATGTGTTCAACCCAGATCAGAAATTGGGCAGGGGAATTGGACAATCTACTAAGAAGAAAAAAGCCTAAACTATCCATTAAAGAGAGAGGCCCAAACCATCATTGGTGCATCCCAAATCATCCATCTAAAGTTGATTTTAAGTAATTAAAATTCAGCCCCAAGACTCTTTCACATAATCATTCAAATCCTTTATCTTTTCTAGCTTTTTCTCTCATGCCCCAAGCTAAAAATAGCAAGTCATCAACTCCTTCCTCCATTTCTCAATGGTCGACCACATGGGGAGAGAAAATCAAGGTTCCCAAATCCTATTTTTTAGATGTCCCATACTAGTATAAATAGGGCCTCACCTTTCCACTCATTCATCATCCAACACACTCATCTTTCTCTCTTCATTTCTTCTACCATTTTTTCATTTTTTTTACCACATTGAAAAAGTGTTTTTGCAAGGTTTCAGAGCAGCCCCATTCGGCTACAATGAGAGAACTTTGGTGTAACACCCCAAACCTGGCCTAGATGTTAAGCCCGAATCTGGTGTGTCACATGGAATTTTTTTTTTTTTCAAACCATCTTTGAGATTGTTAAAAACTTGTTTGAGAATTACAGCCTCTTTGTTAAAACCCAAAACACTTAAGCAATTGTTATTTACTTGAAAACGTAATTATCTTTAAAAACCTTTTTGGTTGTGAAAATATATTTGAAATAAACAATTTACGAAAATGGGACGTTTGGGAATAGAGTTGCAGAAGCATTTTGAAAGAAAATCCGAGGCCTGATTACAACATTTAACCCAAAATAGTAGAGTAATAAA